>JAEUBB010000158.1:53394-70256 GCA_018257885.1 Parmelia sp. 050094 | reverse complement strand
CGCGGAGAAAGCTGGATCGAGGCTGGTCTTTCTTCACGATGCCACAAACAATTCATCATGGTTGGCTACGTCCGAGGTCCCTTTAACGCTCTTTGCGATCTGTATTTACTTTTCATGCCGCTACCAGCCGTATGGCAGCTACAACTGCCTCTTCGAAAGAGACTTGGGATAGCCGGGATCTTCTTGACTGGATCTTTGTATGTGGCAAAACTAATTTTAGTACAAGATACTAATTAGGTCCACAGCGCTTGTATCGCGAGCATTTTCGGCTTGTACTATCGGATCCAACTTGATAATTCCCCAGATATTACATGGAATTTGGCGCCTGTTCTCGCCACAGCGTACGTACCGTGGTGGTCTTACTAGAATCTACTATGCTAAGACGTTCTAGGGTCATTGAGTTGAACATAGGCACAGTTTGTGCCTCTCTTCCTTTTCTACCTGCCTTCTACCATCACCACCGCTCGAAGCGTTTTCAGGTGTCTGCACTCAAGACTATCACAAACAAGATGAACTCCTTCCGGTCAAGGCGCAGAATGAGGGATGATCGCTTAGAGACCGGTATTCTAGGATCGGTCCAAGGAGAAGGCAAATTTCTCGAATCCGGTGACCTGACTAATATAACCGCGTCGACCATTGCGACTCAACTGACCGAGACTTAAAACTATCGTATGGAGGATTGGTGAAAGCAAGGGATGGTAGAGCAGCTTTTCCAAGGACTTCTGCGCTTTCTTACACCATGATCATTTTCACCATTATCAATTGAATCGTGTGTGAAGATGTGTGATCTGAAATGAGTTCAAGCCTTGTGGTCTATGGATTACTGTGCTCCGCTCCTCCATCAACTCTACTCACCGTGCCTACTTACCCTCTGGACCCCAAGGCATCAGTTGCCCCCGCAGTAGTCGAGATCTAGAGTCTCCTTCCGATGAGCGTTCACTTCCGTAAGTCGTCAGAGCAAACAGTTGCTCACTGAGATAATCAAGCGATACCAACTACGAACCGTACTCGGCTCGTTATCAAAGCACCTATTCATTGTGTCATTGATATGAAGTATCAGTCATTCTTCAGTGCCTACTCAGCCCCGAGTCCCTCAACGCGTCAAAGCACGAACCTTCAGTAGCGACAGTCGAATCTCTTCCGAAGAAGCGTTTTCCCTAACTTGTCAGCTACATAGCTTCTGGTAGTGAATCGGTCCAGACAGTCTTTGGGTTGAAGCCGGTTGAGACGGCCCTCGGGCCTACTTCTCGGAACGCTTTAGTTTCTACAGTATTGCGGATAAGCCGTACGCTTAAGGAAGCTGGATGGATGCTCTTGGACCTTTGTGCTGTCAAGTGTATTCTCACAACCAGGCCAAGGACAGAGGGATGTTGAGCAGGCTTGTTGTGAGCTGTCGAGTGTTCGCTATAGAAAAGCAGGGTTAGTGTAAGAGTTTACCAAATAGAGGCAATGAGATGTATGTTGTAGAGAAGCTTTGGAGAGCGCTTGAGGTCGAACATTAGATCTCGCGAAGACTTTGCACCTAAAAACCTAGGGGTCAGCCTGCAGTGATTGTAGAGAAACGTAATGGCTTCTGATCAAGTGGTGAGGCCGGAGATTTTTTAAAGGACCCCTGTATGTGTGTAGACCACGTGACGAGAGCTGGGTAAACGTCGGGATCTCTATAACAGTAAATATCAACAAACCATATCTTGCGCGTCCCGGCGTCTTCACAAACTGTCTTTCCCAATTGTATTATATATATTCTGTTACAAACACTCGTTGACGCCTGCCTATCCTTGCACAAAACGTTTGCCTTGCACTTTCCCTATCCGTGGATTAAAATATGGCTTTAGCGACAGAAATTTCGGACCTTGGGAGTTGCAGCACGAGCAGTGCTGCCTCCGAAGCGTTAGATAGCATAGCATCAGTTACGACCTTTGATCTCTTCACTGATCCACAACATTCTACTGGCTTAGGAGATCTTGCCTTACCCGAACTGCCGAGCTTCACCCCATCAACAGTGAATAAGAAACGCAATCGGGACGAATACCTCGCTAGCTCCAGTGACGCGCCCCTCTTCTCGAGCGACGACCTTCCTGCTTCTTCGGCCGATAATTATTACAAGCCAAGGGTCAAGCGACAGCATCGGAGACCATGGTATGAAGCAGAAGAGGATCGGAGCAGTGTCTCGGTACCTTCATCTACGAAGAAGCCCCGCATGAGGGGACTTTACAAGAGGACCTACGATAGTGGTGTCTGGCTGGGAAGTGACGAGTCTCTGGAGGACGAAGATCGGCAGGACGCTATAAGAAGGACATTGAAGGTCATGGAGAGCGGAGGATCCATTGATGGCGACGATGAGCTCTGGCATGAGACTGTGAAAGAGCTTGATCTTGCAGACGACCTTGATGTCAGTACTTCAAGCTTGGAGGAGAAATTGCAGCAAGCTCTGGTCAACAAAGCCCTACAGATAACGGAAGATCCGGGGGGGTTTGAGGGACCAGTGTTCCCATATTGGCAGAAACAGCCAGGCCAGATAATGGGCTTTCATGCGGTTCAAGAGCAGGCGCAGAAGAAGGTCCTGTCATGCGTCGAAGAAGGTGGAGAGGTTGTTGATCTATCGTGAGTTCCCCCCTCCTAGAACGCACTGCTCTCGACGCTTGGCTCTACATTGCAATTATAGCTTTTTCAATCAGTCCAGACTGACTCTAAATTCAGGTCAATGTATATGCAGCAAATACGAGCGCCCACGCTTCGGCCGCTACGTTTTTATACACCCGCAGTGCCGACACAGGGTACTGAAGACCAAGATGAGCCACTGACGCCAGCACTACGGCTATACTTATCGAATAACCTCCTGGAGGATGTACCTAGCGAGGTGTACCATTTGAAAAACATGGAAGTCCTAAGCTTACGCCGGAACAACCTGACTGAGATACTTCCATCGATTGGCGAGCTCGAAAACCTCATAGAACTCAACCTATCCAGTAATCAACTCAACTGGCTTCCTTGGGAGATACTTGGTCTTCTTTTTTCCATCCTCCAGAACTGCATGATCTATCCAAATCCCCTTCTTCGCCCCCTCCCGTCAACCTGGAACCCCGCATCGTGCCGAATGGCCAAGGCCAAAGAGCCAACTCAAGTAGCCTCCACACGTATCGCTTTCCTCGACATCACTGGCAGCTCAATTCGCCATTGGCCTCCAGCCCCTTCTTCTCTCCCAGAGCACTGGCCTGAGCCCCAAGCAGACGACGAATTTCTCGGCCCACCACCAGCAGAACGCACCCACACCCCATCTCTTCTCGAGATTGCTTTACGCGCTTGCAAAAAATCACCGCAATTGAGCCAATTTCCCTTCCTCGTCGCGGACGATTGTCCACCATATCTTACGCAGCTCCTCCAACAGACTTGGAAACTCAAAGAAGCAGGCGGCAAAAACTGCTCTGTTTGCGGAAATGACTACATTATCCCACGCACGGAGTGGATCGAATGGTGGTACTGTATTCCGGAGCTGGATTCCAAAGGCTGGCTGCTCGCGAGTTTCGGGCCGCCGGTGCCTTTGTTGAGAAGAGGCTGCAGTTGGGCATGTTGGGAGGAGAATGCGAGTCCGTTGATTAGAGGATGGAGTTCTGCGACGGCGCCTGGAGGGTTAGAAACAACCACAGGCCTCCAGCCCGGAGGTGAACCCGTAGGTCACACTTGGAGGAAGACCTACCCGGCCAGTACGAGGAAGACTTACCCGGCCAGTACAAGCAGGGATGGGACCATGGCAGGTGGTCCACAGAAATCGGAACATCATGGGCGAATGTGGAATGTAGCATGACTGATGAATAAGCTCCTTTGCATTTCATTGGTCTGGAGACCGAGGATGGCCAGACGAAGGATATCCAATTCTTGTGATTCAAGCGTATACCCTAAAGCGAATTCTTTTTCACGAGGAGTACTCTATTGTCATGACGGAAGAGACTGGTCTATCCTAAGATTTGCAGACTTAGTCTGTTGGCAATGCATCAGATACTCATTGAATAACTTGTCTGCTCGAATCTTCACGTCAGGCTCTTTGCTTCCAACTTCGCTCCGCTGCAAGCAGTCGATTGCCTCCGCCATCTGCTCATACGAGCCCAGCTAATCGATCCAAGATCTCCCGTCCCTGATCTCAATACTTGTATCCACACCACATTCAAAAATTCCCCTTCATGTGCATCCTTTCTACACGATCCCGTATCCGTCCCATCCCTACCTCATCACCCTCGCACAGTAATTCCACACCAGCAAAACCTCCCCCCTTCTCATCGCAACACGGCTGCCATTCGCTGCACTCCTGGGATATTTTCTCTGCCGATAGATTACCCCTGGGTAGGGTTTGTCCAGAGTGCACACGCACATCTATGTACGCCTTTTTGTTCATCGCTGCTGAGTTCGCGTTGGGGTACTACTGTGCGTGCATGATGTTCGGATTCCGCATGATGGTAAAGGTGATTCGAGGGTAAGAATGTGAGAGGCTGGTACGTACGTATGTTTGCTTGCTTGTATATGGCTCTGGAGTGAAAGCAGGCGGTTGGCGCTGGATATGATGCTTCTTTGCGAGCGGGATTGTGGAATTTTTGTTCTGGCTGCTTGTTCGTTTGAGGCGGAGGTGATGGGGAGGAAGGTGATGGTTTATACGGATGCGAATGCGGAGGGCGAGTAAGGGGGGATATGGACGGAATGATGACGCTGCGCGCGAGGATCGAACGGCCGAGTCACGGTTTCTTTGAATTTTTGAAGGTAAGGGAATGGCTTGGGAAGCGCGGGTTTGTGTGGCGGAAGACGGAGCGGAGGGGTAGGATGGCGCTTGAGGTGTCGTTGGGGGGCGAGAGGGATTCGTTGGTTGGCTACTGTATATTTATTGCGCGAGTTTATTGGGCGAGATGGGATTTGGGCTGGATTTGCGCGTTCCTTGGGGAGGGAGAAAGGGGATGCAGGATGCGGTGTTTAGCGGTAATTCGCACTTGGGTCGGATGATGGGTTTGTAGTTGGTTAGTAGCTGCGTAGGTGGCATGCTGTCGGATCAGGATAGCACGATAGGCGTGCAGTTTGGTCTTATTAGGGCCGCGTGGTGCCGGCCGAGGGTGTAGAGCTGGCCTCGGCGGCTCGATTACTACTTTTGGAGCACGGTTGATTTGGATATCTTGAGATATTGTGCCATCTGTCCTCTGCAAAGTGATATCATGGATGTCACCGGCTCGGCCGGACTGTGTGATGAGCTTGTTGATGCTTTGGGCACGGTGCTCAATTTGCTGAGCACTGGCTGTATGGAATGAGTCTTCTTCGGGGCTCGCGAAGAAGCTCGAGTGCAGATTTTCAAAGGTCAATTGTCGTCTGGCGAGGTTTCGTCCTCGATGGCAGGATCGGTAATGACGATGATGGTAATGGCGTTGACAAGATAATCTGGATCTCGTGACTAGCAAACCCATAGCGCTCCGCTGGCGGTGCCACGGATCGACCTCAGCGTAGATGAAGACGAATGTCGATTGAAAAGTGACCCTGTACGGGTTTGCCGTTGCCTTCGCTTCATTTTCGTTTGCCTAATTAGCATTGAGCCTCTAAATGGCTCACAATCAGCTGATAAGAGTCAACGACTCATCAGGCGCACCAACATTCTTGCGCAGATTATCAGCAGGCTCTTCGCCCGTCATGTTTCTGACTATGTTTATAGCTAGAAACGCCCAACCTGAGCAGTGCCAAGAACGAAGCTGTTGGGAATATTTACCACGACCACGTCAAATAACCAGGATTCCCCATCATCCTAAGTGCCAAATGTATTAGTCTTCTCAACATTTCCTCACTACAAACATTCTCTTTGTCTCCAGCTATCTTGAACACGGGCCAGGCTTTCGGCTCCCAGGGAGCAGAATGGAGCAAGATTGCTGGTACGGTTGCTGGGAGTTGCGTGTGCGATAACATGCGGGATGATGGTCAGGACGATCGATTCTTGCTCGCAAGTTTGGTCGGTTCGAGTACGGGATCAAGCGGTGTACTATGTAGATCTGGCTATTCCCATCAGTTTAAGAAGATGATCCTGACGTTCTCTGCGGGCGGTACTCGTGTCACAGGTGAACTTTATGAGTGGAAGCGAGGCTGCGCTGATGGGCGAGGCGCAGTGCAGGTTGATTCGAGTTGTGAGATGGTGGAGGTTAGTTGATTATGGGCATACGGTATAAAGTGATGCGACGCCCGCGTCTACCCGAATATTGATCGCGGAGCAGGCTGCGAGGCTGCCATGGAAAAGGAAGAAGCTGAAAGGAGCAAGAACGAGCAAAAGGGCACAGGCAGCAACCAGCAGGACTGGAGTCTACCGCCGCCGACTCCGGATGTGCCGAATGGATTATCGGTGGCAGAACTGATGACTTTGAGACAGTACGACGAGCGATTGAGGAGTGAGGGATAAGCGAAGATGAGCATGAAGAATCTGAAATTTCGTAAGTTCGTAGCACGAGCTGGATGTGGCTTCAAAATGCGATGATTGATTACATGCATGACAATCAGAGAAAATCGGTCTTGCGAATCAAGAAGCCGGAGAATAGAATCTGCCTGGTGCAGTCGCCAATACTGAATCCGCCTGACGACCCAAAGAACCGTCCTCGAGATCTCTATGACCCAACCCTCGTAGCCTAGATGGTCACAACGATCCCCCCTCAAAATGTGAGGAGCACTCGAGGCGTAACTTTTCGATGGGAGAATAAGACGAACTTTGGCATTGATTTCGGAGCTCGGTGGTGAAGCGTGTGTCTTTGAGGTACGAGCATGCGGACCTGACATCCGCTACATTGGGGTGACGAATGCCTCTCGAGCGAGAGAGAATACCGATACTCGCTTTCTTCAGTGACGGGATCTAGTGGGTTACGAGACTGTTTGATCAGATTGTCGCTCAGGACACGCTTCGCATTATTTGTGTAAAGTCGTTGGATGTCGCGAGGCAGGATGTTTCACCACATGCTCGCAGATAATTTCGTCAGTCTGTGCACTATCGCAACGAACTCTGTGCTGATTCCAAGGCAGATTCTGCGAAGAAAGGTTTTGGACGTGGAAGCGTGGAGGTTTGCGCATCGAGCTCTTCCGTCTTGGATCTTGGACGCTTCTGGGAGCACAGAGGTATGCACCTCGAGCTCTAGATCCATCTTCTCAAAGCGCAGAGGTACCAGCGCTGTCCAGGACCAATTTCCTTATGCTGCTGTGGTTTTTAGTGACGATGCGTCTGAGGGTAGAAGTAAATTACTTGATAAAGCAAGGACACCAGCGACTTACAGTAGGTAAGCAATGTTTGGCTGGGTGGAAGTGGAAGTGGAAGTGGAAGAATTCATTGGTGTCTTCGCTTTACGAGTATCACGTGACTGATTGGTTGCCAAGTCCAAGCACCATGGTTCGCAAGCACAGACCAGGTTGGAGAAATTGTGCGCGATTGCGTCAATGGTCTTCCGAGTCCTTGGGAATCGCCGTCACGGGCGTCATATCGATGGATTATCGAACGTGTACGCTGGATGTATATATATTTCATCCAACCATACACATTTATTCTGTCTACATTGTTCATGAGCCTGGGCTCTGTAGCGAAAACTCCGTAGATTAATGCTTCGGTCCTCATCACCATTGAATCATTACACCCCCACCCGTCACATGACCGCACAGCTCGATCTCTCCGTCCCCCCGTCCCTCAACTGCGTATACAGCGCCGTCTTCGCTCCCCGCTCCGCCTCGTCCCGCAACGGCACGAAGCAGTTGTTGAACAGCGACTCCTTGTCCCGCTTAATCTCAAACATCTGATCCAAGCTCCCCCATTCCAGGAAAACCAGACACCCGCGCGCGGTGTCGACGCCGTGGCCTACGCCCACGGGTCCGACGGTCCAGCCGTGAACCATGGATCGGATTTCCTCGTGCGGTAGGCGAGCGGTGTAGTGTTGCAGTTGCTGCTCGAAGAAGTCTTGGTCCTGGAGGGTGAGGGCGGTGGGGAAGAAGAGGGTGACTAGCTCTGTGAAGCCGTGCGGGGAGAGATTGCTGTGGGTGGTGATGCAGTTGACGGTGAGGGGGGAGATGTTGATGCCGTCGAGGACGGCGGCGAAGGTGGGGCTTGTCTGGAAGGATTCGGCGGCTTGGATGTCGATCCAGACTGCGATGTATGAATTATGGAATCAACATGTTACATCCGGGTCAAGAGGGAGGACGAATCGGCGCAGAATTGCATTGGCTCTTCGGTGCATACCGATAAATATATCCACCTTGTGAGGGGAATTCATATCCCGACCCCAAAGCGTCCGTAACCAGCCCGTCTGCTTCCTGATCGTCCGCATCGCTTTCCGCCATCTTCTGCCTTCGGGCGTGAACCGGCTTTCGATGTTGCTGTCGTTGAGTATGGTGAAGGAAACTATTTGAAGGACTTGTTGCTCGCGTGGAATAGACGTAGACATTACGGGAATTGACGGGATTTTCTTTTATAGAGACTGATCAAGAAACATGAGATTTCCTAACCATGACGGAGCGGGAGACGGGAGAAAAGTGAATTGAAAAAGACGTTAAGTAGAGAAGACTTGGAGCCCGCCGCGAAGAGGCAGTGCCCAGGATACGAAACACATGCGACGGGATCGCAGATGTGAGATGGATGGAAATAGTCGTCAATCCAACCCCACACATTCCATCACGTCACCTTCATCGACGGGCAAAAGTTGGCAGGATAGGCAGCAATAGATAGATGCTTGAACAAGGTGTTTTCATTCGTCCATGGACGTGTTGGGATACGAGGTGGGAGGACGCTGTGCTGGTGTTCCATTTTTAGCAATCCGTTCTCGCGGGGTTCGTCTCAGCCTGTGGGCAGGGGAGAAAGGCGCAAGGGTAACGGCAGTGAGAGGGATCTTGTCATCATGGCCGAGGTTGAATGATACGTGTCTCGGGTGGGAAACAGGCGAGTAGAAAGAATGGTAAGTTAGAAAGAATGGCAGAAGGAAGATGGATACTTGTTTTCATTCTCACTACCGGGAGTCGACTTGGGATTCCTCCGGACCAGTTGGAGCTGAACAATAATGTTGGCCCTCACTATCTACGTCATGTACTCATTTATCCACGAGGAGTAGAGTAAGAGTATCTCTTTGTAATACAACTGCAGCTCGCAGTCGCTTCAATTTCTACAACTACAATGCCAATTTGGAGGCAATTATGTATTTCCCGCCCCATTTGCAAGGCATGACTACTGCATCTCATCCCATACGACTCTTCCATCCAACAAATCCCTCTGCCCGTAGAACTCGCCTATAATCGTAACGAACATATCCAGGCTGGCATGGATTGTTGCCCTCTCCTCTGCCCTCTCCGTCAGACTTCCTTCACCATCCACTTCCGACTCTGTGACTGGGCAGGTCGGTCCGGGGATTCGTGTACTATCCTTATTGCTAGCATCGGTATCGGTGTAATCCATTTGTGCTTGGGTGTTGGCAAGTGAGTCGAGGATATGCTGTTTCGCTTTTTCAAGATCAGCATCAGACGTCGTGGCTACCCGACAAGCCTCGCTGTTGCTGTCTTGCCCCAACGCGGCCGTAGTAATCGGATCAATATACGGAGCACAGCCACCATCGGCATCCACGACATCTTCGACACAATCTCCGTCTCCTTGTACATCCTCCTCGTCATCATCTTCTTCGCCCTCCTCGTCGGATGCGTTCACATCAGGCTCATCTGCAGCCTCACCAATGACCTCCCCGGCACTGATTCTCCTCAACAGCCAAGTAGCCTGTTTTCCCAGCTTCCTCAGCACCCCAACCTCTTCACTACCCATCTGCCCCACCTCCCTGCATTTCCCCAGCAGACCCCAAGTCCAAGATCCTATGTTCTTGCCCATCTTCCCTCTCAGATTTGCCAGGGTCAATAAGGATTCGAGTACTTCAAGTCCATAAATGACGCTGTCTTGCGTAAGCATTGTTAGTAAGATCATCGTAGGCTTTGTCTTCAATATTTTTCCCCGCCATAGTCGAGTTTTCCTCCAGTCAAGGTAGTAGACATCGGTGTTATTGGGCGCGGCGCGGGGAGGTGGTGATTGGAGCACTTTGGTGAGTTCTGCAAAGCGCGCGCAGAGCGAAGCGTAGTATGCATCTTGGGGATCTTTATCTTCTTGATGTTCACCATTCGTATATTTCTGACTGGTATTCGAGTGAGGAAGAGGAGTGGCAGTGTATGCGCCATCGGAGTAGTAGCCTTGAGGATAGTCTGCGTAGAGGTCCGATCGCTTGGATGGGACAGTGGGTGAAACAGGCGCGACGAGGAGATTGGGCACAGTCTTGGCTTCCGATCTATAGTACACCGAATGCGGTCAGCTCTGCAGTTGTGGCTGATGCGCTGGAAGAAGAGTCTCAGCATCGGTTGCTTGGGAGAAGATAGAGTTCATAAAGCTTACCTGACCATGCGTAGATATTCTAAGCCGTCGCTGGCAGGTCCATAGAAGAGGGCATCGTCGTTGCCGGAGCCATCGAGGCCTGGGAAAGCTCCACGCTGGCCGTAGGTAGGGTCGATGCGGGATGGGGAAGATGTGGGTAAGTCGTCGCTGGCGTCGAGCTTGTTGAGCCGGGACCTTTTGTTGAAGAGGGTGTTTTCCCCATCCTCATTCTCAGGATACTGACGTTTGTTGGTCATGGTGTTGTCGTCGACGAGGCAATTACACTGTCGTATGAAACTATAAGAACCATGTCCTGACTCTAGAGCAATTCGAAGCACTCGTCTTTGAGAGCGACAGCATTCGTGCTACCAATGATTGAGCAGCATAAGTAGCCTGGGATAACGGCTGTCGCTACTTCCTTTCCTTNNNTCGAAGATGATACGAAACCATGTCTGTAGAAGGGGTCGAGATGTAGGGTTAGGGTTAGGGTTAGATCCTTGGCAGCGATCCGGGTCCTGAGCCGGGTCCCAATCCAGGTCCTGACCTACCGCCTACCGCCCAGCTCACTAAACCTGCCTTTCTTTTATGCTGATACTGATACTGATACTGATNACCTTACTCCCTCTCTTCTCATCGTATTGCAAATCAAATTGCGTAGCGTCTTGAATAAGGCCGTCCTAATAGCTAAGCTGGCAATCCGCGTCGAGAATGGCCATCAAGTCTGCCAGTACGCCAAGCCAGGAGGACGAGGACATCATCTTGGCCAACACTGCACCGCCGGCAGAAACCATTACCACCCAAGATATCACTCAAGTTGATGGACCTTTACCAGAATGGAAGCCAGGAAGACAAGAATATACTGTATTGATATCTCTGTCCATCATTTCTCTCATGGTAGCCCTCGATGCGTCCATTGTAGCCCCAGCCCTTACCGTCAGTCACCCTTCCCTTCTTTGTCAAAGTGCCCTGTCAAGATACAATTCTTAGAGCTGACGATCTTCCAAGACAATTGCGAAAGATCTTGGCGGAACGGCTGCGCAATCCTTCTGGACAGGGACATCGTACCTTCTAACCAATGCCGCCTGCCAACCGTTCATTGCTGCTCTTTCGGATATCTTCGGTCGACGCGAGATCTTGTTACTGTCAATCTTCTTTTTTACAGTGGGCTCGGCTCTTTGCTGTGCAGCAAAAAACTTCGCCGAGTTACTAGCTGGGCGTTCAATCCAGGGCATTGGTGGTGGGGGTATCATATCAATGGGTATCATCATTGTTACCGACATTGTTCCTCTTCGACAAAGACCCAAGTATAGCAACTTCATTCAGCTCGCCTGGGCAATTGGCTCTCTGATTGGGCCGCTTCTTGGGGGCCTCTTCGCAGAGTATACAACATGGCGGTGGATTTTCTACTTGAACTTTCCCTTCTGTGGCATCGGTTTCGTGGTCATTTTCTTTTCCATCAGATTGGAAACTCGGCGCTCGTCATTAGGTCGGAGACTCCTACAAGTCGATTGGATAGGCGGTACGGGTTTTATCGGCAGTGTTACCAGTTTCCTCATTGGTATTACATGGGGAGGAGTCCAATTTCCTTGGAGCAGCTTCCGTACATGGCTACCACTGGTTGTCGGAGTGCTAGGGATTTTGGCATCGATCGCTTGGGAGGCATACGGCACGCCCCGAGCCTTTATACGCTTGTCGGTCTTCAGAGGTAGATCCGCAGCAGCTGCTTATATTTGTGCTCTTGCGCAGGGACTGCTGGTACGTCCTTCATCCTGATACGAAGCTACTCAAGATTGTGCTAACGATAGGATCTGGTCACAGCTATATGCGCAAACCTACTACCTGCCTTTCTACCTTGAGTCGATCAAGGGCCTTTCACCAACCCTTACTGGCGTTAGCTTTTTGGCCTTGAATGTTACGTTCCTGCCCACAAGTGTGATTGTCGCTATCGCAATCACAAAGCTCGGCCGCTTTCGATGGGCGGTTTGGAGCGGTACATGGATGACGGTTCTGGGTACCGGCTTGCTAATACTGCTGGGTAAAGATACCTCTACAGTGGCTTGGATTTTTATCTTTCTTACCTCTGGTTTTGGCCAGGGGCTCTTACTCAGCTCTTTGAACTTCACCATTCAGGCTATCGCTCACACTCGAGATGTAGCCTATGCCGCCGCGATGTATGCTTTTTTGAGGACCATTGGTATGTGTCTGGGAGTAGCGATTGGGGGTACAGTATTCCAGAATGTCTTGGCTCAGAAGCTCGCGCAGGGTGGGTTGCCTGTGGGAATCGCTCAGAATGCCGAAGGATTCGTACCACAAATGCGAGCTCTACCGCAAGGCCAATATCGGGACGATCTGCTATCTGCGTACGCACAGTCTTTTCGGGCAGTATTTGCTACCTTGACGGGAATCAGTGGCCTCTCGGCTGTTGTCAGTCTACTTCTGACTCACCACTCAATGGACAAACAACTAGATTCTGAGCATGTATTGAGGAAGGAGAAAGGTTCGGACGTATAGGCAAAAGTGTTGTGCAGAAGAGGAGTTTTTGCAGATTTGGAACCTACAGTCAGGAATAATAGTGGCCGTGCATGTTGCATGCATTACTCCTCTCGCGGTAAGGCAAAAGACTTGTAATATATGATAGACTGATTTATAGTATTATTCATTTTTACTATTATCTTAAATTGGATACTAATTAACTAGTATATAAACGAATCTATTAAAAAGATATTATATTAACTATTTAACGCGATATGCGCGAACCTCCTGGCGGCCTTAATGTACAGACTGAGAGTTGCCCCACGATAGAGAATTCTGATGAGTGATCAGAAATTCGACTGCCTTTTCGTTCCTTGCTCCAATGTACATCGTTTCTCTGTTTGAGTTTTCCCCCGTCATAATTCGGTCGAAGTGGAACACATTTCTGTCCAGAAATGTAAATGTTAATGTGTGTGGTCTAAATATGTAAAAACGAAAAATTTGTACTCCATCTTTCATTACCAAGCTATGCAAATGCGAACTGTTGACCTATCTCATGGTGCTTTCATCTGCAAGAATTCCTCTCCACTCCTCGTTACTCCAAACCTGGTCATTAATCCATCGACCGCCAGCTGGCCCAAAGCCGCAAGATTTTCCACATTCAAAATCTCCAAAACGCTAATTTCGATGCCCAGCTTCTGCCTGCACCAATTCTTCAACTCGATACTGACCAATGAGTCAACCCCTAGCGCCCCCAGCGGTGCCTTCACGTCCAGATCGCCTAGCGGCTTCAGCATAAATCCAAAGAGCGTCACACCAATCTCATGCGCCAGGAGTTCGGCGCTTGAGGCATCATGGAGCATGGTCGAGTCTGCGGCAACAGAGGAGAGGAACTCTTTCAGGCTCTCGTTTGCACCCGAAGTATCAACCGTGGCCACATTCTCGAGATTCCGGTATAGAGCCATCCGTAAATCACGTTTCCAGATAGACCGGTTGCCTGGAGACGACATCGGCAATGTCGAGCGCAGCCCTATGCCTATTTGATTCGGATTTTGGAAACCTGTCGAGGAGGAGACGGTAGATGATGATGGAGGAGCAGAACGTAGGATTGCGAGGTGCAAGGCGTCCAGAAGCTCCGGCTCGTGGAGAGCGTAAACTGCTGTGGACCGGAAATGCTGCTGCACTTCAGCATTCTGGCTCACGTAGCCAACGTCGTCCATTGCGCCAATGTCAAGAACGGAGGCTGGTAATCCTTGNTTGATGGCGATACTGTGTGAAAGCATCGAGGAAAGTGTTTGCTGCAGCATAGTTGGCTTGACCCCAATGGCCAACGATGCCGGAAAAGGAGCTGAAAAGAACGAAGAAGTCATGTGGCAAATCGTTGAGAACGTGGTGTAAGTTCCATGTGCCTTGTACTTTGGGCTGAATTGCCGCCTCCCAATCGTCATGTGCCATCTCTTTGAGTGGGCGATCCTAGGAAAGTCTCGTCAGCATTCATTTCCGGCNTTGATGGCGATACTGTGTGAAAGCATCGAGGAAAGTGTTTGCTGCAGCATAGTTGGCTTGACCCCAATGGCCAACGATGCCGGAAAAGGAGCTGAAAAGAACGAAGAAGTCATGTGGCAAATCTTTGAGAACGTGGTGTAAGTTCCATGTGCCTTGAACTTTGGGCTGAATTGCCGCCTCCCAATCGTCATGTGCCATCTCTTTGAGTGGGCGATCCTAGGAAAGTCTCGTCAGCATTTATTTCCGGCATTTGTGTTCGTACAATAACCCTTACTCTCAATACCATTGACATTTGAATAACCCCTGCCACTGGTATAGTACCTCCGTGAACGGCTATCTTTACATCTTCTAGCTTGGAGACGCTGCCGATGACTGTCTCCACGGTGCAGCCAAGCGATCGGAGCTCCTTGAAGAATTTTTTGTCATTTTCAGATATGCCTGCTGAACGACCAAGGTAGATGAGATGGCGTGCTCCATTCTCAACCATCCATATGGAGATTGATTTTCCAAGCCCCCCAAGGCCACCGACGAGTAGATACGACACATCTGGTCGCAGTGTAAGCTGCTGGGGAACCAAAAAAGTTGGTAATTCGTTCTGATCTTGCGGCATTGACACGACAATCTTGCCGATATGCTGGCCCTTCTGCATGAACCTAAATGCCTCCTCAATTTGCGCTGCCTCGAACAATCTCAAGGGCTTAATAGGTTGGATGAAGCCTTGGCTGCAATAGTCCATGCATTTCTCAAGCAACCTAATCACAATGGTTAGCTAATTTTTGTGAAGCAGTGATGATATGTCCTACCGCTTTATGATTTCGGGTTTGTCAGCACAGATCTGGGCAAGGTCAACGCCAAAAAATGAACGATTAGCCTCGAAGACGTCCATCATTAGCTTTCCCCTGCCAATCATATCTCGCTTGCCAATTTCCACCATCTTCCCAAACTCCGCTACACATTGCCACGAAGCATGAAGGAGCTCTCCCGACAACGAGTTCAGCACTATATCAACACCTCTTCCATTGGTGACACGCATGATGTCTTGTAGAAAGGAGGCGTTTCTGGAATTGAAGATTCGATTTCGTGGCAGCCCAAAAGTGTCCATAAGATATTGCACCTTCTCCTCATTGCCAACTGTTGCATAGATCTACAGGATTGATTTTCAGCTTTGGGCTCAATGCAATCGAAATCTTGACTTACCTCCGCGCCAACCATCTGGCAGACTTGGATTGCAGATATTCCAACTCCACCGCATGCAGAGTGGATGAGAACGGTCTGAGCTACCATCAGCGAAATGTGTCCTACTATGAGATCCCCATAAAGACAGAAACGAACCTGATCCTTTTCTAGATTCGCAATCTCGAGCAGAGAATGGATCACTGTGCTATAGACGCAGGGCATGGTGGCAGCTTCCTCAAAGGTTAGACCATCCGCCATCTTGACACACAATTTCGAGCTCGTCGTTATAGTCGTCGTGTACGAGTTACCCGAGAAGACAGCAACTCGGTCTCCGATCTTGAGGTCCTTGACGTCTGATCCAGTATGTGTGACTATTCCAGCGCTCTCGCAGCCAAGTCCGTCAATTTCGGCTTTGTTGCCGTCCACGATACCCATTGCAATCAAAACGTCCTTTCATTGATTTGTTAGTACTTCTTCTTTAGATGCCGAGTTCACAGTTAATTGGTACCTTGAAGTTCATACCCACTGCTCGGATATCAATCTGGACCTCATCTCTCTTCAATGATTGCAAATGGCGTTCGGTCCAAGTCAGCGTCTTTAGAAATCCACGCTTTCCAATCCGAAGCTTCTTGTAGGTGTTACCTTGTGGTACAACCGATAGCTCTTTCGTGACGGAGAACCAATGGAATCTGCCTATGCAGATACTTCCGTTGGACAGCGAATACTCGTACTCGGGATTCATTTCTGCATCTTGCGTTCTTTGAGCGAACTTGGAAAACACTGCAAACACGCTCTCCCAAGCTAGTTCATTCAGGCAATCGATCTCTAACGTAGCAAGATCAATGGCAAGCTCGTTCCGGATCGTCCGAGTCATTCCTATGGTTTGCGCATAGCGAGGATCCCTGCTGTGAATTTGAGCGGACTTGGTGAGCCAAAGTATCCCAGAGTTCTCTAGCCTGTTCACGAAAGTAAGTATAGAACTGAAACTGTCTTCAGACAAGTTGTCGAAAAACGGATTGTCGAGGTCGAGTAGACTTATAATATCCTGATTTGGAGGCGGTGTCTGAGCCAGACTGCAATGGTCAATTTCAAAGCCCTTTTTTGCAAAAAGCGACTCCGCCTGGGATGTAAGACTGTCCCAGCTCGAGTCAGTCAGCAAAGTCACTCTGCGACTTGTTATCGGCTTAGACGTTGGCCGAGCCACGATATGAGCATTGGTTTGGAAAGGGGTCGGCTCATCGTATACGATCGCATCTGCTCCGCAAAAACCAGCGCTTTTGAGCTCTTCATCCCATCTACTTGGGGAGATATAGGGCTCATGAGGGCGACC
>JAEUBB010000158.1:14809-42183 GCA_018257885.1 Parmelia sp. 050094 | reverse complement strand
ATCTTCATGTACCTCATGCTACACATGGACAAATATCGCCTGGTCCAGCAAGAAGTTGATAGAGTCATTGGCAAGGACCCTGTCTCTGTAGACCATCTTTCAAGGTTGCCATACGTTAACGCTGTTGTAAGAGAGACTCTGAGATTACAGCCCATTGGTCCAGCACTTCTCCTCCGACCCACAACTGAAGGGCCGACAACGCTAGGTGGAAAATTCCATGTGGAACCGGGACAGACTATTGTCGCTTTGCTACAGCAAGTACAGAGGGATCCTTCTATCTTTGGGGAAGATGCAGATGAATTTAGGCCGGAGAGGATGACTGATGATTTTTTCAATAAGCTCCCGAGAAATTGCTACAAGGTAAAACCGGTTCTTTGCTGTCGCGAGCGAATGAGACCGAGAGTTCTGCTGACTGCGAATTAGCCCTTTGGGAACGGCCTGCGTGGCTGCATTGGACGGCCCTTCGCTCTGCAAGAGACCCTCTTGGCTGTTGCCCTCTTGTTTCAAGTGTTTGACTTCAGATTGGTCGACCCTGACTATCAGATTACGGTCAAGCAGACACTTGCAATGAAGCCTGATAATCTTTTCATGTATGCGCAATCGCGCCAAGGAGTAGACCTAGATAGACTGGAAACGTCGCTTCGTCATGGAGGTTACGATTCCGCAACGGGACCGGGTGCCGAGACAAGTGGACAAGATACTCAGAAGGAGCAACGACGACCGTTGTATGTATTCTACGGCTCTAATACTGGTACTTGTGAAGAGCTGGCAGGTAAACTCGCTATCTCCGCCTCCCATCATGGATACAACGCTCAATTGGATACTCTCGATTCGTCGCGAAACCAGATTCCAAACACCGCTCCCGTTATCTTCATCACTGCTAGTTACAATGGCGAACCTCCAGAAAACGCCGCTCAATTTATCTCCTGGCTGGAAAGCAAGGCAAGCGCCGTTCCTGACTTACAGGGAGTCGAATACGCTGTTTTTGGATGCGGCCACAGTGACTGGCAAGCCACATTCGGACGGATACCGACCTTGACGGACGCACTACTACATAAACAAGGCGCTAATCGTATCGCACCCAAAGGCTTCGCAGATGCAGCTAACGGGAATATACTCAATGACTTTGACGAATGGGAAGATACAGTCCTGTGGCCAGGGATCGAAGCACGCTTCGGCGTTGCTGAGAGTATTACTAATGCCTCTACAGGAGGTGCAGACGTGGATCTCAAGCTCAGCCGTGACCTGCGCCCATTGACGCTCCGACACAATGTCAAAGAGGCTCGGGTGCTCAGTAACACCCTATTGACTGCTGGAGATGTGCCGCACAAGCGCCATATGGAGCTACGGTTACCAGAAGGAACGACTTACAAAGTCGGTGATTATCTGAATATTCTGGCAGTAAACAATCCTGATCAGGTCAAGAGGGTATTAAGAAGGTTTTCCCTACCCGAAGACACCGTGGTTGAGGTCTACCCATTGCGGAAGCAGACGACAAGTCTGCCAATTGGCAGATCTGTTGCGGTGATGGAGCTGCTCAGTGCGTATGTCGAGTTAGGCCAACCACTCACAACACGCGTAAGTGAAACCTTTGTCAAAATCTGTTGTACGCTCCAAACTCCATACCAAATAGCCACGTCCAATATGGTTCCCTTGAGCTGAACCGACCGTTTAATACTTTTTTAGAATTTCAAAGTTGTTACCGAATCAATCCCGGACCCGTCACTTCGCACCAAATTATCGGATGTATGGGAGTCGGACACCTTACCCATCACAAACGGCATTGATCGACGGATCACAAGTGCTTCTCTGACGCCACGACTATCTCTCCTCGACCTTCTCGATCTCTATCCCACAGCCAACCTAACATTCCCCACCTTCCTCTCCATGCTCCCGCCACTTCGCATTCGACAGTACAGTATCTCATCATCCCCTCTTCCAAATCCTGGCATCGCAACGCTTACCTGGGCGGTCGTAGGCCGGCAACCTCATCTGTCGGCCACTGTCTTTCAACCTCACATCTCCCTTACCGATGGAAATCTTCATGAAGACCAAACGTTGATGAATGGTGACCACGTCAACGAAAACGCGGCGATCCCTACGTCTTATCAGCCTCATAACAGCCATCACGACATCTGTTTCCGCGGAGGTGTTGCATCGACATACCTTTCTGCCCTGACTCCTGGTGACATCATCCATGTCTCGGTCTCTCCTGCCAGTAAACATTTTGACCTCCCCGCTCCCTCGACTCCAATCATCATGATTGCAGCCGGCACCGGAGTGGCTCCTTTCCGGGCATTTGTCCAAGAGCGGGCTCATATCCTTTCCTCCTCCGGCCCTGGCATCCAACTCGCTCCCGCTTTGCTTTACTTGGGCAGCAGATACTCTGACAAGGATGCGCTTTACGTGACCGAGTTGGCGGCGTGGGAGCGAATGGGAGCGGTGAGCGTTCGCAGGACTTATTCGAGGGAGAAGGAGAAGAGTGGAGGGTGCGCGTACGTGCATGAGCGGATTTGGCAGGAAAGGGATGAGGTGGTGAGATGGTGGAAGAGGGGTGCCAAGGTGTTTGTGTGTGGGAAGGTGGGGTTAGGGGAGAGGGTTAGGGAGGTGTTGAAGAGAGCTTGGGGTGAGCAGGGGCTGGGGTCGGAAATGGAGTGGGATGGGGAAGAGTGGTTGGGTGGTCAGAGGTTCGTGGTTGATGTTTTCACGTGAAAGACAATGGTTGGATGTAAGGGTGGAAAAGGCCGGCGGTAGAATGATTGGTTGGAACGACCATTGGGGAACTTGTTGCCCATCTTGAGTCTTGTTCTTCTTCCTTTTACTTCAATGCATGAAACCAATCTATTTTAGATCCTGCCTGTCACCGAGTGGACCGTGTTGAGTAGGCTTACCCGGGGGGCCCCGCTGGCTAGGCCAAAAGACCAAAGTTCACGCTGGCAACGTCATCCTACTCTCCTACATATGGGCTTTCGTGGCCTCGGGCTGGAACTGTCACATTGCGGTCAAACAGATTGGGTGTTAACGCGGGTAGCAAAAAAGCCTGCACGCTCTAAATTACTTCAAAAGATCGCAGCTTATCAACCGCGGCAGCAACGTAGAAACTTTTGCCATCGAAAGGGTAGAGAAGATAAGTTGGTTCTTCGGAATGGTTTCAGTGAAAATTTTCAGGTAAAAATCGTTGGCTGTGGAGTTGTCAATACCTTTACAGGCTTTTTTGTTACCCGCGGTGGGTGTGTGGCTAAACGTGGTGTATGGCCAGGTAGCACTGGGCGATCCCGGGGCTAATTGTATGCGATCGAGTCGTCTCACTTCATTCCCACATCCCTACTCACCACCTGCACATCTTGAGCGTTCAGCCGAGGTACGAGTACCTCTGGCCATGATTCATTGGTTGGATATGTGATGTGTAAGAGTACGCATGATGGATGGATGGACGAGTGTAGATCTGACTGGGACGCCACTGTGCATGTGGAAACTGCCACGTTGAAAGAGGGATTTTGCACTGACGTAAATGACCGGTTATCGAGAATGACCTATCAGCGAGAATCTTGGTAATCAGATCTTGAGGCTTACTTGATTAGCTAGATTAGATAGTCTGATTATATTTAGAAGCTAGCGCTATTCTATAGAGTATTAAATATTTATTCTTCTACTTTACTATAATATTAATATCTATTATTTTTAATTTATAAGGCTATAATATACTTAAGATACTAAATTACTTATTTCTTAGACTTTATAATAGTTTATAAGAAGTATTTAAAGATACTTATAATTAAAATTTTAAAGAATTAAATTATAGAAAAATAGTAGAAAGATATCTCTTAAAAACTTACTAAGCTAGCTATAGAGTTTAATATATCTTAATTTTTTTATATTATTATATACGCGATTAAAGAGATTATTTATAAGTAGTAGAAACTCGTTAATTATTTTTTATAATAAAGATAATAGCTCTAATAGACTAATATATTAAAATAATTAAATTATTATAAAGTAAACGTAGAATTAGAATAATATATAGGTATTTAATATAAATAGAATTCTAGCTATATAGAAAAAAGAGTATTCTAGCTAAAAGAATAATAAGTAGATAGATTAGCTACTAAGACGCTAATCGTATTAAAATAGCCTAGTACGAAAAGAACTAGATAAGAATTAATAGAGAAGATCTAGCTAAATTATAATAAAATTATTAGAGTTATACTGTATAGATTATAGTTAATTAAGTTAACTAGAATTCTAAAGATAAGAAAAGAATTTATCTAGAAGAAAGATATATAAATATTACTATTATATACTAAAAGCTAGGTCTAAATAGGCTAGCTATAGATCTCTTATTTAATTTATCTATTAAGACGCCTTTTTAGTAGAATTTCTTTATATATATTTATAATAATATCTTCTTCCTCTTAAGAGATATATCTTTATAACTTATTTAAATATAGTTTCTTTACAACTATATACTTCTTTTTAATCCGGCTAGTATACTTAATAAAAGTAGTAATTATAATAATTCTCTACTATCTTTTTAATATTATTAAATTCGCTCTTATCTATATAGTACTATTTATCGTCTCGGTCTAAATTATTCTATTTAATCTTATACTAAAGTTAATTATAATACTAATAAGAATCTAGAATATTATCGATCTTATATTTATTCTTATTATAAATATTAATCTTTCGAGGCGGTTCTTAAATTTAGTCTAGTAGTAAATTATTAATATAAAGATAAAATTTATTAAAATTAAAGATATTCTTAATATAAGTAGAAATTAGAAGTTTTAATCTATATAATTAATTAATTCTTTTAATAACCTTATAGAGATTAAATTATTTATTCTTAAAATTCTTATAGAGGCGAATAGACTTAATATTTTTTAAAAATAACTATATCTTATTATCGGGTTTATATTTAACGTCTTTATAGTACTTATTAGCTTAATATTTTATAGCTAGTAGCTATAAGAGTTCTAGATTTTTATATCTAAATTTTAATAATTTCTCTATTCTCTTAATAATATTCTTAGCCTTAGTAGCCTATAATCTCTCGCGAGTAGTCTTATATAATATAGTATTAAGTATAAAGCTTATATAGAGATAAAAATCTTAATTAAAGTAGAAAGAAGTAAGATAAAAGTTAATAAAAATATTATTATTATTAGCGAACTCTATTATAGGAATTTACTTAATCTAATTATTTTATATATAATTATAGTACGTCTAAAGGTCTTATTTAACGTCTTAATTAGCTCGTTTAATTTAGTCGTCTATCTAGAGATAGTATATAGTAAAGAGGTTAGTCTTTATTTATAAATATTTATAAAGACTTTTCTATATAGTCGAAATAAATTAAGATTCTTAATCTAAAGTAATAGAGACTAATAAACTATATATTTAATAAACGTTTTAAAGAAGAATCTAAGTAATCTCTTTTATAAAGGTATCTCTATTACTATTTTAATATAAAACGTAGTAACGTTCTTTAATTAGATAGTTAATAATTATATAAATAGTATTATATTCTTTTAATAGTAAAAGATCTATAATAAAGTTTATAGCTATATCTTACTAGCGTTATATTAAAATTAGAAGTAGTATTAATAGATTATTAATTTAGTTATAAGATACTTTACTTTATTAGTAGAGACTATAGTTATAAACGTATTACTTAATAATCTTTATATACTCTAGTTAATAGTAGTAGCGGTTAATAAGATCTATTATTTATATTATCTTAAAATAGCTAGTAAATAGCTAATTATAAATTTTCTTTAAAATGTTAATATATAATTCCTTAAAAATCTATAATAGTTTATTCTTAAAGAGAGCTCTATTAATAGTATAATAACGATCTAATTAAGTATTATATAATATAGTCTCGTCTTATATAATAGTCTATTAATATTCTTTATATAGAGGATTATTCTTATTAGCTATATAAACTTAGCTAAATAAACTCTCTTCGAGTATACTAATTCTAATATTAATACAGTCTAGAGTAAGAATAATTTAATACTAATATTAATTTCTTTTATCCTAAGAATTCTAAAAAGTAGAGTTTAAGAGTTTAATTAAAATATTTATCTTATTATTATTTCGCTCTAGCCTAAAGACTATTTAGAAGTTAAACTCTAATAAGATATTTAAATAGCGAGTTTAATAACGAGTTAACTCTTTATTTTCTATAAAGATTTTTAAGACTTAATAATTAATAAAGACTTAAATAGAAAGATCTATTTTCTTAAGCTCTAGTCTTTAGTATTTAAAGTATTAAATAATAGCTAGTAGTTCTTTATTATAGATATAATAATTATATTTAATTAAGACTATTTCTCAACTATAGAAGACTATAGAATAAAGTATACTCTTATTATTAAATTAAGATAAAACGCTATTTATTATATAGTTAAAGGTATCGATCTCGAGAATAATTTAATATTTAAAGTTAAAGTAATATAGAACTAGGATAGTAATAACTTATTACTTAATATTTTTAAAGATTATAGAGTATTTTTTAAACTATATAAAAAAAGTATTCTTTTTTATAAAACTTATTATAAATTTAACTAATTTAGAAAATTTATAAATAAAATATTAATAGAAGTTTATAAACTCTATAAATTCTTAAATCTCTTTTAAGTTAATAAGTACTATTTAATTAATAATAGTTTTAATCTTTTTAAAGTCTATTTATAGCTCTATATCGAATATTATAATTTTAAGAAATATAATCTTCTTTATATTAAATTTATACTTTTTAATATCTACTTATAGATTAGTTTTTTATAAGTAATTAAGAATCTATTTTATATATTTTATATATTTCTTTCGAATCTTACTATAGATTAGAATATTATTAAGATAAACTTAATAGAACTTATTAAGATAAATAAATAGTATATTATTAATATATTACTAAAAGATATTAAAACTATTAGTTAAATTAAAGAAGAGAACTTTATATTTATATAATTTTAATATAGTAGTAAACGTAGTAAGATCTTTACTTTCTAAATTTATATAAAGTTTATTAAACGCAGCTATAATATTAAGGCGAGTAAGATACTTATAATCTATAATTTTATTTATAACTTTCTTAATAAGAGAAAGAGAATATCTATTCTACTTAATAATTATATTAAGCTTATAATAATTTATATAAAATTATAAGTTACTATTAGCCTTTAATATAAATAGTATTAATAATAAATAAAAGGTCTTATTAAGAATAATAAAGCCCTTAAAGAGGTTTTCTATAAGATACTCCTTTATCTTTTAAAGCTTATAGAGTAATATTCGATAGACGCGGCTTTATAAAGAAATAAAGTCGCTAATAATCTTAATTTTATAATTATATAGATAATAAAAAGATAGTTAATTCGCTTATAAATAATTAAATACGTTTAAATACTTATAGTATATTATAGAAAGTTATTTTCTAATCTCTTTTAAATTTTAAATATATACTTTTATTAAAGAAAGACTAACTACTTTTACTTTAAAATTTTAAAAAAAAGCTAGTTAAGAATTAATATTTTCTATAAATATAGCGAATATTTTAATTCGTTCTAATTTTAAACGCTATATTAATAAGAGGAAGGGAGTAGTATTAATACTATAAATTAAGAATAAATCTTTATTAGATACTAGCTTAGAGTGAGAAAGAATCTTAAATAATAGTTTAAAAGATTTTAATAGAATAGAAGAAGATCTTTTCTTTAAAAATATAAGAAAGTTATTATTAAAATTTAATAATAAGTAGTTCTTATTTATTTAAATCTTTCTTATAATAGCGTTATTATAGCTAAGATTAATAATAAGAAATAGTACTATAAACTCGATATACTTTCTTATATATAGATAAGAATAGATAGTATATATAATTAACTTCTTTTATATTATTTTATTATAACCTTTAATTAGCTTCTTTTTAATAAGATAAATAAATTTAATTATTAGCTTCTAGTAAATAGCTAGTACTAGCTTTTTATAAATAATATTATAAAAAGTTAAACTAGTATTAATAAGAGTCCGAATTATAAATTCTTAGTTAATAGAGATTAATATAACTTTTATTAAAAATAGATATATAAAGAAGTCTTTTTTATTAGTAGACTAAATATTTATAATATAAAAAGTATATAATAAGATCTTTTCTACTTCTTTAATAATTTTAAAAAAAGTAGCTAATTTTTTAAGTTAAATAAAGATTAAAAGAAGTTCAATTAATTATAATTATTAATATTAACGTTCTTTATATTATTAACTTAAGGATTACGCTTCTAAAAAGAAATATATATATTAGACTTAAATTTATAAGAATAGTTAATAGCTAGATATTCCTTTTTATAATAAGTATAGTACTTAATATTTCTTAAATTAGTATCTTTTAATATCGAAGTAGTAGTAAAAGAGATTTTAAAAGCTATCTTTTTAAATAGTTTAGAAGAACTCTTTTTAAAATATATTTTCTTTTATTTCTACTTCTTAAGAGCGCTAGTTATACGTTACTTATTATCTACTCGAATAAGATAGTTATAAGTCTTATTAAGAGTCTTAGACTAAGTTATTTAACTCTTTTAAATATTTTTTAACCTCGATATAGTCTTATCTGCGAGATTCTTTAAAAGAGTAAAGTTAAATTAGTTTAAGTAAAAGACTAGATATATAAATTTAAAATAGAACTTATAGAATTTCTTTATCTCTTAAATTAATACTTAAAATTTATATCGCGTATTCGCTTAAAAGTCTAAATTATTAAAGTATCTAGTTAGATTCTTTAATACCTCAAAAATAATAGTATAGAGTCTTAATATATTTCGTTTTTATTTAAGATATAAATAATTTATAATTAGTCTATTTACTCTCGCGTAAACGTAGACTACTTTATTATATTTATTAAAAAAGTAATTTATATTAATATATAATTTATTTTTTATCTTCGTAATTTAATTTTTCTATTTAGAATTAACTCTATCTATTAAATAGAGAGGATTAGATAGCTTTTAGAATCGCTTTTTAAAATTAAAAATAACTAATCTTAGTATACTAGATACTAAAGTATTATTTCGATATTTTATATATAGTCTATTATATTTATTTTAAGCGTATATAATTTATTCTTCTAGAAAGGTATTTTAGGCTTTTAGATTCTTATTATAATTTATTAACTTCTTTCTCTTTATATAATTAAACTTATAGCGTTCTTTCTATATATCGTTATTAAAGAGTCGATTATAGAACTTAGCTATCTTAATCTCTAAATCTTATTTTTAATAAAGTAGATTTAATATTTTTAGAAGTTAAGCTAGCTCTATTTATATCTATAACTAAAGCTAGGTCTTAATAACGATATTTAATAGTCGCTAGGCATTATTATCGCCCTAAGAGATATTAGTAGAAGATATATAGCGACGTCTATTAACGATTACTTAAAGAAATTCGCTAATATAGATCGAAAGACTAATAGAGAATACTATTAATAAATTACGCTAACCGTAAATACTATCTAAGTTAGTAGTAGATAGATTATAACTAGAACTAGCTATATTAAAGACTAGATATTAGTATTAAGTTATTCTAAAACTAGATAAAGAGTTTTAATAAAGAAAAAGTTTAGATTATTTAAATAAAATAAAAATTTAGTATAGATAATTAAGTCGAAACCTCGAAATTAATAACTATAAAATTAATTTAGAATTTCTATCTAAAATTAATATTTACTTCTAGAGAAGAGCGCTAATAGTATAAGAAATAGTATTATAGCGAAAATAGAGTTTTAAGAGTAATATTAATTAAGACGCGTATTATAGAAGTAAAGAAAGAAGTAGATATTAAGAGTTACTAATTAATATTAAGAAAATAAGTATTAAGATATAAAATTTTTAAACGTTATTACTTAAGTATTTATAAACGGTTTTCGATATTAAAAAGAATATAGAATAACTTAAGTATACTAAATTAATTAAAAATTTAATTAAGACAGACTATAATAAGTTAAATTTATAAAATTACTAAATAGATACTTAATAGACGTTTTTTAAAAAAAAGTAGATTTTAAAATTAATAGAGTAATAGAAGTTTATTACTAAAAGTCTTTTAATATTATTAGCGTTATACGAAGTATATACCTTTTAATATTATTAGCGAGAAGATATAAATATAGATCGTTTAAAGTTGTTAACTTTATAATAAATAGCTTCTTTTAGCTCGTCTATTCTATAAGCGGCGTAATAAAGAAAGACTAATAATATATAATTAACAGATCTTTAAAATAATATTAGAGTTATACTATATAGATTATAGTTAACTAAGTTAACTAAAATTCTAAAGATAAAAAAAGAATCTATTTAGAAGAAAGATATATAAATATTACTATCGTATACTAAGAGCTAGATCTAAATAGACTAATTATAGATCTCTTATCTAATCTATCTACTAAGACGCCTTCTTAGCAGAATTCCTTCGTATATATTCGTAATAAAAATAGAGATATTTATCTAGAGCTAAGACGCTTCGAACTATAGCGTTAAAACTACTTTAAATTAAGAGTAGAAAAGTACTAAAATAAGTAGTTTCTTAAGCGTTATACTTAATTAAAGACTATATCTAGTTAATTATTAGACGGTAATTATATAAAGACTATATATCTCGAGACTATTTATTAATTTTTTAATCTTTTAAATTAAGTAATTAGAATAGAATATCGAGTAGAATATTCTATATTTTTTCGACTAGTAAGTATTCTTATAGATATAGTATTAGTAACTAGAGTTATTAATAAAATTAAGAATAAATATCGCTTTACCGTATTATCTAATATAAGTATAGATCTATAAATTAAATTTATAGAAGTTAAATTTAAACTACTAGCTATCGGGAAGATTCTACTGAATAGAACTAAATTTAAGTATAAGTAGTATTCGCTCTTCTACCGCAATTAAAGAAATATATATATATTAAATACTTTATAAGTGCCTAAGACTAGGAAGAACTAATTAAATAGAACTAAATTTAAGTATAAGTAGTAATCTCTCTCTACTTCAATAAGTACTCTATTGAGTACTCTAATAAGTACTCTATTAATTACTCTTAATGAGTGCTCCTATTAGATCGTAACTTATAGACCTTCTCTTAATATAAAATACTAGAGAGCGAGACCGCGTTCCTACTAGTAATAGCCTGGTTTTTAATCGATTTCTCTATAATATCGTATCAGTTTAAATCTTGACTGGGAGGAAAATATATATCTAACTAAGTAAATTATTAAGTTTCTAACTAAGTATCAGATTTGCTAAGAGGATAGAGAGCGAGATCGCGTTCTTATTATATTCTTATTAGTATAGCTATCTTTCTTCTCTATAGCCTTCTCCTTAATTGCTAAGTAGATTACTAAGTAGATTACTAAGTATCTAACTAACGCGTTAATTTGCTATAAGAGGATAGAGAGTAAGATTATATTCTTACTATAGATAGCTATATTCTTACTAGTATAGCTATCTTTCTTTTCTATAGTCTTCTTCTTAATTACTAAGTGGATTGCTAGGTATCTAGCTAACGATTTAGTATCTAGCTAACGCGTCAGTTTTCTTATAAGAGAATAGAGAGTAAGATTACGTTCTTACTATAGATAGCTATATTCTTATTAGAATAGTTATCTTCCTTCTTTATAGTCTTCTCTCTAAATAATAAGTAGATTAATAGATATCTAACTAGATATCAGATTTATAAGAAAGAATTAAACACGCGATAATTATTTATTTATATTAAGACGCTAAGTAAGCGGTCGATTAAGTAGACTCTAACTTTTAATTCGATTATAATCTATTAATATAAGGCTAAATCTAGCGCTTATTAATCCGTTAAAAAGTATATAATAAGATTTATAATTTCTAAAAGTTTTAGCTAATTATATACTAAGGAATAAAAGTTATTAGAGGTATAAGAACGTTATATAAAAAATATTAATAAGAGGATCTAAAAGATCTAGCGAGCTAAGTAAATACGCCTTTTCTAAAAGTATAGAATAACTAAATTTATAATTAGCTATATATATAAAATTAAGATATTTTAATATAAATCTAAATAAGTCTTTTATATATATTAATATAAGATTCTATCTTCTTATACTATCGAGTATTTTTTTTACGAATAGAACCGTATCTTATATATAAAACAGCTTTATATACGAGTAGAACTTTATAGAAAACCCCGCTAGTTAGTTAGCGAGAAGCTCGAGAGGAAAAGCGTATTTCTTAAAATACGATACGCGGAGTTAGAGTTTAACGAGAGTAATAGTAAATAGTAAGGTATATAGTATAATAATAAGACTTTTTAGGCTACTTATAATTCTAAGTTAGATTTCGAGAACGAGGAGAACGAATAGTTAATACTAATAAAAGAAAAATAAATAATAAAAGAAATACTTAATTAATTAAATAGATAACTAAGAAACTATTCTAGAAATATATACTTTATATAATAAAATACTATTTTTTTTATTTACGCTATTTAGAATCGTACTTTATATATAAAATAGCTTTATATAAAAGAGAAGTCTTATATATTAAATAATACAATATATTAGAAATTAGAGTTAGATTTAAGACTTAATTAGATATTCGTAATATAGCTAGAATAATAGCTATAAAGAAGAAAGAGTATAAGTACTAGTTACGACGTATTTATATATAGTAATAAGTCTACGCTAGATCTAATTAGAAACTATAGTATTAACGCTATACTAGAACTATAATACTATTCTTCTCTTAAATAAGATTACGTCCTCGTAACTAGCTTCTCTTAAGGTCTCTAAGAATTCGAAGACGTAGACTAATTATTAAAGTCTATATATATATATCTTAATATATATCTCTAGAATCTTCTCTATCGTTATCGAAAAATCGAATAAGAATAGCTATTACTATAAAGAATCGAATAATCGAATAAATAAAGAAAGCCTATATTATAGATATATTTATTATAGAGATTCCGAGAGTTCGCTTCTATTCCTAGCTCTAACTTGGCCTAGATTTAAGCTTAGATCTTCGTATCGTCTCTAGCGATTACTGTTATCGCTATATTCTTAACTATCTATATTATAGATATATTTCTCTAAATATCTATAGAGATCTCTAGGAATTTATATCTATTTTAGATTCTAACTTAACCTTATATCTCCGACTTTTCTTATTATTATAATATATAATATCGCTATACTTATAAATTCTACTTCTAATTAGAACTATAGATCTACTTCTTCTAAGTCGTTCTAAGCTATTATTAGTTATATAAGGTCGTAGGATCTCCGGTCGCTAGACGATCGCTAAATTCGTATATCGAGTACTTATAATAGACGTAAGTATTTAGATACTCGTAGCGACGTTATTTATTCTTAACTATCTTTATAATAAGCTTACTATTTAGTATTCCGAATCGACGTATCTAATAAAGAGATTAATTAAATTATTTTAGTCTAATAGCGTACGTTCTTAGTAAGCTAGTTTAGTTCTATTCTATAGCGTTATTTTTATACTACTTTAGAACTAATATCGTAACGTACTACGTAGAGTTAATATTAATAAGTTAGTTAGTAATCTATATACGTATTAGAAAATAAACGTTAGATAAGAATAATTAAATAGATATTTAATATAAATAGAGTATTAGCTATATAGAATAATTATAAGTATTTATATATTAAGAAGTATTTATATATAACGAACTTAACGGACTTAAGTCTATAGAGCTAGAGCTTAATTCTATCTAGAAGTCTATAGAACTAGACTTTAGCCTATTAAGACTCTATCTAGAAGAACGAAAAGAAGAGTTAAACTATAATAATACGATCTAGAAGCTATTACGAGCGTACTCTAGAAATACTAACCGAAAAGATATAGAAAGATATAGAATATTACCTTTATATACCGTACTACGATATAGTATAGAACGAGGCCCTTAAATCCTATACTCTATAGAATAGTATAGAATATTAACGATATAGTCCTATAGTATAGAATAATTATAGAATATCCTATAAGATAGAATAATCGTAAGATATTCTATAGAATATCTAGTAGAATATTCTATATATAGCTATTAAGAGTACTATTTAGAAGTATACTAGCTAGAATAATAANTAAGAGTACTACTAAGTATATTTAATTAGAGAACTTATTAGAGTACTTATTAGAGTACTTATTAAAGTACTTATTAGAAGCTATTCTTATACTTATTAAAGTACTTATTAAAGTACTTATTAGGAGCTATTCTTATACTTATTAAAGTACTTATTAAAGCACTTATTGAAGTACTCATTAAAGTACTTATTAAAGCACTTATTAAGAGTTATTAAAGTACTTATTAAAGTACTTATTAAAGTACTTATTGAAGTACTTATTAGGAGCTATTAGAGTACTTATTAAAGTACTTCTATTAAATATACTTAGTAGTACTCTCAGCATTACTATTCTAGTTATAATTCTAGTTAGTATACTTCTAAATAGTACTCTTACTAGATATTCTATAGAATATTCTACGATTATTCTATTCTATAGGATATCTTACGATTATCCTATATCGTAGAATATTCTATTTAAATTCTATACTAAATCTTTATAAAGATATAGTATTTAATCTCTTATATTCTATACTACGGTATAGTATAGGGTTACTTGAAATAGAATCTCGAGTAAGATATTCTAAATCTTTTCGATTAGTATCTAGAAATTAGATATTTATAGCTATATATTAAATCTATAGAGTATTTATTAGTTATTAATATATTTCTATTAATATATAGGCTAGCGGAGATTTCTTTTATTATTTAAGCGTTCTTCTTCTATACTATATTTACTTCTTATCTAGTTATCTTATTTAATTTACCTCTATTAGACTTAACTCTAGATACGATTCTAATAAAAGTAATTAAGTTCTAGAAAGAATAGCTATTATTATATTAGAGATTAGAGTTAGATTTAAGACTTAATTAGATACTCGTAATATAGCTAGAATAATAGCTATAAAGAAGAAAGAGTATAAGTACTAGCTTACGCTGCGTAACGGGGCGGGGTAGGGCGGGGTTTAGGGTACGTCCCCCTACCCCGGTCCGGGGCGGGGGGACAGCCGGGGTGGGGCGGGTTAGGGTAGGGTTTTCTTGGCGGGGCAACGGGGTGCCCCCGTTACCCCGCTAAATCTCTCAGCTAGGTTAGCCTGGGGCCGTTACCCTCGTAACAGCCCCCTAAATACAGCCCCGTTTATCTTTCTAATCACCTTTCTAAGTAATTACGCCCGGGGGCCTCTTTCTAAATAGAGTATCGTAATATTAGGCTTATTCTACGCAATTCCCTATGCGCAATATCTAATTTGATAGGGGTTGTTCAGGGGTAATTTATACTTGGTGGGGACCTCGGAGCGGGGTGAGGTTTCCAGAAACCTCGCCCCCCCGCCCCGTTCCCCCACCCCGACCCCGCCCTCCCCCTAGAACCCCGTCGGGGTACCCCACCCCGTTGCGTAGCGTATTAACTAGCTACGACGTATTTATATATAGTACTAAGTCTACGCTAGATCTAATTAGAAACTATAGTATTAATACTATACTAGAACTATAATACTTTAAAATCTAGTTAGATAATTATAAGCTAGTAATTATTAATAGAAGTATTAATAATAAAAATTAAGTTATTTTATTAACTCTTATCTTTAGAAAGTATTAAATAAGTACTTTTCGTTCTATTTAACTTCGATTAAGCTAACTCTAAAGATCTAGTACGAAAACCTTAGAGAAGATTTAATATATATATTTATTAATACGTATATCGATATAAAATAAAAATAAGATCTTAATAAAAATATTAAGATTATTTATTAGTTCTTAAGATTAAATAAATATAGATCTCGCTATAAAGTAAATAAGTAAAAGCTTTTATTTATCTATAAAAAATTTAACTATAGAGAATAAAAACTATTTATTTATTCTTAATAACTAAAATAATTACGTCTCTTAGTAATTTATATTAATATAATTATAAGATTCTCTCTTTATACTTATCTTCTTATATAATATATCTTTTTAGTCTCTTAATATTATTATTTTTAGATCTTTATAAAAGTTATATAATAATCTAATTACTTAAAAATATAGAATTAATATTTAATTAGTTAATAAGAATCTTTTTATTAATCTCTATATCTAATTATATAAGAAATTCTTTAGATTTAAGATAATAAAGATTAATTTAAGAATTTATTAATCTAGTACTAATAAATTTAATAGAGATATATAAATATCTATTCTAGATATTATAAGTTAATATTTTTAAGATCTAGTTAGATTTTCTTATCTTATTATTACTATTTAGAATTTTCGTTATCTTAGTTATAATTAATAAAATAAAGCTTAAGATTAAGCTATTCGAGACTTTTTATAGTAATTAAATAGCTAAAGAACGACTTTATAAACTTAAAAAGAAAATTATAAAGATTTTTATTAATAATATTCTCTTATTCTAGTAAAATAAGCTACTTTTTAAAAAGAATCGTATTTAAAATACTAGAAAATCTAAGTCTTATAGACTAGTCTTAAATAATAGCTATCTTATTAATTAAAAAGATTACGCTTTTATAGTAAATCGTCGTTATTGTTACGAGTATAACTTGAATCTAGCTAGTAATACTCTGGAACAACCTTATTTCGACTTAATATACCTTTATATTCTATTCTTCTATAGCTAGATAGTTCTCTATTAATAATATCCTCGTTAACTATATATCTATATTTTATACTAAGTATACTTCTAACATTATATTATTAATTCGTTACCTATACGTTATTAGGGCTTAGTAATATGTTAGTAAAAAGAAAGTATACCCCTTATATTACTTAAATAGTAACCGAGTATTATAAAGAATAATACTAGATCTTTCTACTATATAGAAGTTTTACTAATATACTTTACTCTCTATCTATCTATATTATTTGAAAGAATATCTTCTAAAGTATCTATATTCTTTACGATATCTTAAACGGATTAGAATTAAGTATATAAGAATCTTATAAAGATTATATTCTTCGCTTTATACTTTTTATAAAGATCTCGACTCTATATCTTAATAGTAGAGATGTTTAGTTAAAAATAGTTATTTCTAAATCTATTATCTCCGCTCCGCTCTTATTTATATCTCTTATAAGGCCTCTATTTATTAAGATAGCTATATTATTAAGTACTTCTTCTCTATTAGATCTCTATAAAAAGTCGATATTAATATAATAAATACTTCTTAATATCTAGGCGGGATTAAAAGAGTATTATTTAGATAATATATACTCTTTACGAAATATTAAATAATAAACGAATAAAGAAGTTATATTTAAATAAGCCTTTTTAATATTTTTAATACTTTTCAGTCTTTATGTTAAAACTAGATATTATACCTTTAGAGAGATCTTACTAAAATTAGAACTTTTAGGTCTAATCTTCTCGCTTTAATATTATCTTTATTATAGCTTCTTTAAATTCGAATCTTTCTTTTTATTATTGTAATAGTTATTTTTTCTACTCTTCTTATTCTTTCTATTCTTCTTTCTCTTCCTCTAGGCTAGCGTTACAATATATAATTCTTATATATCGCCGTAATCAGCCTTTTCTTATATAGCTAGATCTATATACGAGATTCTTATCTCTTAGTTCGCTACGATTTTAAATATTACGTATTTAGCGATTCTTATTATTTAATAATCTACGTTAGCAACTTAATTAATAAGGGGACTATTAGTTTAAAAACTAGTCTTCTTTCTTATTAGCGTCGCCGCCTCTGTGAGATTTTAAGGTCTTAAGAAATAATTAATTCTTAGCACTTACTCAGTTAGCTAGGCTTAGTACTAAGTTACTAGATTCACCTATTTTTAAGGGTGCTAGATTTAAATTTAATAACTGGAAAATAGCTATTTAAGATAAACTCGCTTATAATAGTAATTATTATTTAAGCGAGTCTTTTAGGATTATGTACGTCTTAATATGAGTTAAAGGAATAGCTCTTATATATATCTTATTTTGATGTCGTTAATAATCTTACTTTAGTATTAATAAGCTTCTTAAGTATCTAAGCGATCTATACGAGATACCGTTATTAGTCCTTAATCGGGAGTACTATCGTACTCATTACAGTCTAGAATAATAAGATTAAGAGTTATTTTTAGAGTTCTATATTAAGTTTATAAGGTATAGGGAGTAGCTATATACTAATAAGATACGCTCTAAACTCGTAAAAAAGCGTATAATTTTTAATTTAAAAGAGAAACTGAGCTATTAACTATGTAAGACTACTACTAAATATAAGAGAACTGAGTAGACGTTATTTCGAAAGTTTAAGAGATACTTAGTTAAGATAGATTATGAATAGCGAATAACGAGTTAAAATCGGGCTAAAAGGAAGGCTTAGGCCTATATAAAGCAATATATAAAGATGAAGACCTAAGTCTAGGCTTAGGCCAGATCTAGATCTAGTAAGAGTAGAAATAGCCTTATAATTATAACTTGTAATTATATAGATAAGGTGGATCTCTCGGTATTTAAGCGTTAATGTAATAAGAGAGTAAGTAGGGAATTCTAGTATTAACGTAATTTAAGTTATAGCGAGATATCTTTATATCTCGTTAGCTAGAGTATTAGTAGTATAGCTTTAGTCCTCAACATCCCCACAGCCAGTCGCAGAAAGAAATAGTAAGAGTATTAGTAAGTAAAGATCTACTATCTCTAGTATCTTTAGAGAAGCTCTTAATTGTTAATTTAAAATATAAAAGTCTTAACGTTGTTGTGAGTACTTTAAATTTAGTACCTAGGCCTTCTAGGCCTTATATATTAATATTTAAATCTTAATTAGTTAGGCCTCCACTATTTAATGATAACGTTATATAGAGTTCTAGAAATATACGCCTCTTATTAATATAATTAATAATATTCTTTGGAGCTATATAACGTTAGGGCTGGATTTTGTTATCGCTATTAATAGTCTTGATCCGAAAATCTTCTTTGGTTATAACTTCGCTTTTCTTTTAAAATTGTTAAATACGTTTAGAGTTATTATTTTATTATTTCTTCTTTAATTCTCTTTATTCTTAAAGTCCCTTAACGCTATAATATAGGGCTAGCGACGTAGCTATAATAAGCTTATTAAGGATTAATATCGCTATCGCCTTAGGCTAGTATCTAAATATTAACTGTTTATTTATATATATATATTTCTTTAATTCTAATAGAGCTTTCTAGAAAGGGTCTATAGGGGCTATCTTTAGAATAGAGATATAAGGTTAGCTATACGCGTATATCTCTAGCTAAATAGATATACGGATATATCTTATTAGAGAGGGGGATACTGTTACGAGTATAACTTAAACCTAGTTAGTAATACTCTAAAATAACCTTATTCTAGCCCGGTATACCTTTATATTCTATTCTTTTATAGCTAGATAGTTTTCTATTAATAATATTCTCGTTAACTATATATTTATATTCCACACTAAGTACACTTCTAATAGTTATAAACTAATAGCGAGATAAGATTTAAAAGATTTATTATTATATAGTTAAAAAGAAGTAATAAATATATTTACGAGCTAAGAATACTTATTAAAAAACGCTATCTACGTATAAGTTTATTATTCTATATAATAATATAAGTACTTACTAAAAGAAGTTTCTAGCTAGACTATTTCTAAGCGATAGCTACGATAAGATAGATAGTAAGAATAAAGACGAACTTATTAAGAGTAGTAGTAGTAATAATAAGAAGATCGAGAAGTTTAATTAGAGAGAAATAAGTAACGATAATAGTAATAATAATAGTATAGATAATAGAGAGACTAAAGTCTCTATATAATAGCGAGATACTCTCTAGAGCTATATAGACGTCTAATTAAGTTATATTTAGACTATATTTTAACTCTTATACCGCAGTAGAAGAGATGATTTTATCTTAGAGAGAACTACTGGTAGCGCTACCTAATTTGGCCTAGGTTCCCCGCTACTTAGTCAGATTTCTCGCTAATATACACCGCGTCCGTTTCCAGTCTTGTCCTTCAGCGTTGCCCCAGATCTCCAGACCCGTTCTTGAATGTTTAATATGCCACATCCCAGCGATATTGGCAAAGAAAAACCTGTGACTGTGTGACACAACATGAGACTTGATACTCTACGTTCATGTCACACAGCGTGTCTAACAAGGTAGGGGCCATGACGAATCGGACCCCTAAGAAGTGGACGAAAGATGAGGATGATATACTTTTGCGAGAAACCGAAGCCCAGGGTGAGTGACGGCTATCGTAGCGGAGTAGAGTAAGGTAGGCCCGCGTGGGGTTTCTGCGTGCCGGTCCGTTGGCTTGAATTACGGTACCTTGAGTAATGATTATGATTTTCTAGTTAGCCGCGGAAAACTCAAAGACTGGCATCGTATTGCGGCTACTATTCCTGGTCGTAACAATAAAGACTGCCGGAAACGATGGTGCAAGATCAATGGGGAGCCCAAGAAGGGATCATGGGAGCCAGACGAAGATGATCGACTGCAAACCGGTGTACACAGGCATGGCTTCCGGTACAGCTTGATAGCTAGTCGGCACAAAGCTTTAAAACGACTCACCAGGTCTGTAGGTGGACTCTAGTATCACAACAAGTTGAGACTCGGAATGCCGACCGTGAGCATTAGATAGCGTACATGAAGATGTGACGCTAAGATTAAGGCAGAATGCGCAAAGCGGTGGCAACACTCGATTGATCCATCCCTCGATCGGAGTGATTGGACTCCGAAAGATGTAAGCTTCCACTATTCTTGGAATGATGCGTAGAAAGATACCAGAGTTCTGTGTCATTGGAAATGCCCATGCAGAGACTCCAGTGGTCAACACATACTGATTCAGTCGTGTAGGACGACCGTATACGCAAGGCTGTGGATCTTTATGGGCGCGACTGGAAGAAGATCAAGGAAGCTGTATTCCCAAGCCGGAGCAGATCTCACATCAAGAACCGGTAGTGTTCAAAAGTCTTTGTTGGATGCATAGACGCTAATTCATCCCAATTTTCAGATATGCAACTCTGATTCGGCGACGGAGACCAGACCGCTCACCCGCCCGTTCAGATCACAATTCCAGTGGAGACGNNAAGATATGACGGAATCTGACACTGCGGGTGATACGGCGGAATCTGAACTGGCTGCTGATATAGCCGAGTCTGACCTGGCAGGTAACATGGACTGGACCGATTTCTTGGCCACTTTTCCCCAAGATCCGCAGACGTCGTTTTCAATGCCAACACCGCCAGACCAAAATACAGCGCAACAATTTGGCACCTTGTCTAGCTCCGCGGGATTGACTGAGAGCTTTGCACAAGACGACATAAACGCGGACATCTGTCCTTCTCCTTTCCAAAGTGGTAGGCCCAGACAATACGACCCGTTTTGGCCTGACACCGATTTGTCATTGCCTCATAGCAGTACCGGGCCCGATAGCAGCTCGCGTACGAGACAGTTTTCATCATCATCATCATCATCACCTTTTTCGGTCTCTAAGCCGAACCAGACGCGAACGCAAATTCATACCCCATATTCGGCTCCACCCATTTTCCCAGCGGAGATGCCGGAACTAGCCTTTTCATCGGCCGGGCCCTCAGCCGGCGGTACCAGGCTACAACAGAATCCGAGAGAGCAATCGGAGAGTCGTGGTGGAAGCCCCAAATCGTCAAACTCGAACCACAAAAGCCCACGGAGACCCACTCAAACTACCCTGGTCCTGGACGATCTTGACTCTACCACGATAGCAAACATCATGCACGTACTACGACAGTCTGGGACGAGGGCCACGGTGACATTTCAGACGTGATTCTTGTCAACAGCTGTCAGAAGACTGAATGTTGATATTTCACATTTTATCAAGAGAATTTCAGGATAAGTGCTATGTTTATTCACCATGGAACATAACCTTAAAGTCTGTTTTTGAAAAGCTACTTCACTAGCAACTTAGTATTTCATTCTTCCACATTTTCGAGGGAATCAGCCATGCGAGAGAGGAAGTTCTTCTGAGGAGGGGGAAAGGGGGTTGGGATGGTTTCAGGACCTTCTCGTAAGACGGCATCTTGGTTGGGTGGATGATACCTGCTTCTCGGAAGAGGCTTGATTAGTTGCAAGAATTCGGGACCAAAGTATAGAAGGGTGTTCTCTCTATAGCGCGAATGGTGATTGCCAATCAGGCCATGCAGGTAATTAATCCTCCGATCACCAAGGTGTGTCGGTGTCCTTGAGTCTAACCGCCGCATGTGATCTAATGTACTTTCGAATTTCGAATCGACGCCATCTCATTCTTGGAGCAATGGTTTTGGCCCAACACGTCCATCCACCTTGCCTGCCACGGCCCAGCAATGCCTTCTTCTCGCTATAGCCACACGTAGCTCCCTGCTCTTCCACACTTGGCCGTCTGAGAGAAACCCGACAAAAATACTGTCTACTACCTCCTGGGAGCAGATCAGTAGCACTAGTATGCGCCTAGCTTCCCTCTATACATCCATCTTCGTGGAATCTGCTCTAGCTTAGTCTGGAAGTTTCACGTGATTGTTCAAGCTGGCCGTACTCTCTATTACCGATACCGCTCGGTATCTGCAATGAAATTATTTTCGTAGTTGGACATTGTGTTGTGTCTTTGCGGGTTTAAAAGCATGTGTTACATCGGTGTCAGAGCCCCATGTCATTATTCGGCAGACATTACTCAGTTCACTCGGCAAAAACTTCTCGGGCTAGCATACGGTCTTCACTTTCTTCAGTTCCTTGGACTCCCGCTTGACCTTTCAATCGGTAATCTAAGAATTTTCCGACTTTTCTTGGAAATTTGCTCCTTCGCAGAAATGCGGCGGGCTCGGCGACTATTGTGGCAGGCTCGGTGATTGCTATTGTGGTATTAGGGGCTGTCGCGGTGAGAGTTGGAGCCGTTGCTGAGTATGTGCTCCGTCGACTACCCGTTGAGCCATTGATGAAGATGTAAATTGAGAAGGGCAAGCTATTGGCGATCTAGTTGACTAGCTATCAGGCTGATTGGTCGATCGGGTTCAAAAGGAAACATCATTTTTGTTTTCTTGAGGTTTTATAAAAGCGATACAGAGGAAAGAAGGCATCCCTAAAGGATGTACGGGCTCACGTGGCAATTATTTGACCAGGCCCCTCGGACAGGATCTCTAGATTGTATTCCGAGTCGTTGGGCATTGCGATGCTGGTCTCGATGTACAAAGTCTACTTTAGCATCGAACTGAAGTCTCAGCATTGCTGCGGGAATTTCCAGCCGAGTCTGTGGCAGTGACACTGTGGCGTACCCTAATGCATGTGACAGCAGGAGGCATTCCTTTCTTTGGATGCTCTCAGAATGCCATTAGCGCAAATCTCATCCAGGATCGACAGTAACGAGAGCTACGACAACATTGGTCAAGTTGATAGGAATCTGTTTGACAATTCAGATTGCACTTTTCACTCAGTTTCACTTTTTAATAAGCATATCTTCATATCCTCGGTACTTATACTGAAAGTATGCGGACACTTGGCGATGCACTCAGCTCCGGAGGCGTTAGGATTAAGGGGATTGAAGTCGTGCAGGTATAGGATGTATATATGTAGAGCACGATCTAGAGTCTGGACCATAGCATATGCCTTTTATTGATACATGCTTGGCTTATCTCAGTGCACAGTAAGGTACGCCTCTGAATTGAATACTGCACGAGCGGTCTTCTATCGATGGTCTCCAGTATCTTAGGCCGGAAGACTTCCATCGTGTTTGTCGACAGCTTCCAAGTCTTTTCAACGATCGAATAGTGTACTACACCGAGTGGATCACAGTTTTTGGTTGTGCCGCTCCAGTCTCCTCTTCCAGGATTTCAACAAAAGATCCGAGACGTACACCAAGGTACTCTTGATGAATTAGAATCGCCTGAACCACCAACAGAATGATCATTTACGGTACCGTAATCGGCGTCAATGCCCTATGACATTAATCGAAAGAAGTTCAAGCCAGTTGTTTCGTAGAGATGCTAGTATCTGGAAGGAGTGCAGTGAAGCATGATGCTTGGAAATCATGGTTGAGGGGTCTTGAGGTATAGTGGTGTACTCCTTGTGTGGTTCTGATTGATGAGAAGGTTCTCTGGTGATGTACGCTGTAAATGTATTTGGCCTTGAGCACGATAATTTGAGCATGGTAATGTGAACATATTAAAGAAACTTGTGTTGAACTATTAAGTGGGTGGATGGTGAGGGTAATTAGCAACTATGAGATGACCTTTAAATCGGGGATATACCTCTGATGTGTCAGACCTGAGATACTAGAGCATATGTACTGCCGCAGGATCCTGGACAACACACGCAATATTCAATGCTGTAATTGGCATATCGCATATGGTATAAGTCGCTGGTGACCCGCCATTCGAATACTCATTCCCATCCAATTCATGACTATTCTGTCCACCTGGGAACTCGTGCAGCTGCTGCTCTCCTGGCAACTCCTGTAGCAGGCCCAGGCCCTCCGGCAGCTCATACCGAGTGTGTTCACTGCTCAGCTCCGCTTTCGGATACACGATATTACTTCTTCTGTCGTCTTCGCGACGGTGAGATTCTGGGCTGGACACCTGTCCCGCCTTCTTGGACCGCATGAGTAGGTAGGCTAGAGCGGCTAGCAGGGATAGTCCGCCGACGGTGCTGCTTACTCCGATACCTGCTTTGGCACCGGAATCTAGTCGGCTGGATCTGGAGGGATTTGAGCCTATGGCTGTGGCTGTGGTTATTTCCCTGGTGGTTATACTTCTTGTGGCGATCTGTGTCGCCGGACTCGGAGCCGGGGTTGGAGCTGGGATTGACGATATGTTAGAGAGCGAAGCCGGAGTTGGAGCTGTGGTTACTGAGCTGCTCAGTGTCGATGTGGTCGTCACGGCTGTTGTAGTAACCCATGTAGATGGTAGAAGATTTGGATCTTGGTCGCCCAGGATGAATCGAGAGCCGAAAGTTTTTATATTCTTGAAGCTCAGGTCGAAATGGCACTCGATAGGGAGGTTCCAGCCTTCGAAGTCGAGGTCGATGAAGGAGACAGGTTTGGTACCGTTCGTCGTGACATTCGTACCAAATGCTAGTGGTAAGGATTTTCTATCAGTCGATGTTTTTACGCAGATAGTCTTCGATGACTCAAGAGACATGACGTACGTTCGATAGCTTTGGGCCCGCAAAACAATTTCAACCACAGATAGGGACCAGTTCCAGGTGTAGGCAGATAAGTGGAGATCCATTCAACTATGACTGTGTCGCCATAATGGAAAGTCAGATTAGATGCATCCGGAGGATATATGAAGTGCGCGCTTGTCCCTGCAGAGGACATAGCACTTATGGAGAAAACTAGGATGATGAGGTATTCCATGAAACGGCGAGAATGTTGAGCTTTCAAATACAGCACAGTACATTAAGATATTAGATGAATCATATGATTCTACCTGGGTAATTGTTAGAGAATTAGATGATCTGCTGATGATAGAGCTTGGAAAAGAGGACACATCTTTTTTGAGGCTGTCAAGGACTGAAACACAAAAATATACATCCAGAGGCTCAGTGCAGCTCATGCAGCGTGCAGGTGCAAGCGCCCTGCCAATGTGGCAATGATTTATATGGCACAGCGCACGCAGACACAGCCTTGTCTTCTTCGACCTGCGAGGCAATCTTTGCTTTGAAATCCTTACGCAGCAGCAAGTTTCTTACATGTAGCATTCCATTCATTGTGAAGTTTCCTGCCATGAGGGTTTCGACTGTCGCAGGAGTTTGGGGGAATTACGTGCCATGAGCTCTTCTTTATATCAGAGGTTCTCTTTATCATAGAGATCCCTTTGCTCAAAAGCTCGTGGAGACTTTCTCACTCATCGCGGGAATGTAATGCGGAGTACCGCTCATCCTAGACCTGAGAGTGGCCGAGGTTGAGGTTTGATTCTTGCCTACAACAAGAGTTTCCCCACGATCACGTGACTCAGTAAGCTTTCCATTACTGGTTAGACCGACACAGTAAGACCACATATTACTTCGTCTTGATATTATTCTCGCTCTTTCTTCCACAGTCAAACCTTCTTATATATATACCGAGTATCCAAAGCCATAGTAACGCTGAACACTTACATTAGTCTCTCGTGACTCGCCTCAAGACATGACCATAATGGCAGATGCCGCTGTGCAGATCTATCATTTCCTCATTCAATGGCGCACTCTGGCCATCTTGCTAGCATTACTGAATCTCAAAGTCCTGCCTCTGGCCTGGCACGTCAGTCTCCGTTGAGAAGGTCGTCTTTCTTGCGACACTAACGTTTGTAGTAAAGATTCGGCTCTTCTACGGTTACTTCACCCACTTCTACTTTGACCGCCGGCCCGTTCCAAAGTCCAGCCTTGCCTCCCTTACCCTTTTTCAGCCTACCTGTTACACTTCCGTAGCACCTCTGGGAGAGCTGGACTACAACCTTCACAAGTCCAATGCCACGTACTTTACTGATCTAGATATTGCGCGTGGGCACCATGTCTACTGCCTATTTCGGGTCGGTGTCAGGAAGTACGGATCCCAGGAATCGACCGTAGATTCAAACAAGCAGTCGCCAGGGGCGTTTTTCGTGGCTTTGGGAGGTGTGACTTGTACATTCAAACGGGAGCTGAAGCCTTACCGAAAGTATGAGATTTGGACGCGCGTGTTCTCTTGGGATGAGAAGTGGGTGTATGTCATCTCGCACATCGTGAAGCCTGGGACTGTGAAACCCAGCACGTACTCAGATCAGCTATGGAGGAATAGCGGGAACCGCTACTCCAGGAAGGCCGCCCCGAGTCCAGACCTTAAAAACCGAGCACGCGAGTCAGCCAACTCTTCACAATCGTCTTCAACTCTTTCGGTGCACCCCGCTATCTATGCGGTTGCTATTGCTAAGTACGCTTTCAAGCGTGGCCGTCTCACCATACCGCCCACTACTTTCTTACAAGCGTGCGAGCTACTGCCAGCCTCGCCTGTGGAGAGCAGTGATAATGTGCCAAATCCCCTTCAGTCTCCGGTCGGTGTGGCCCTCTCATCGAGTGTACAGTTGGATACAAGTGCCTCTAATCTTCGCAATGTTACACCCTCGGAGAAGAGCGTGTCAGGTGGCGATGCTGGTAATGATGACCTTTGGCACGCTTTGGAAGCTGAGAGGTTGAAGAATTTGGGATTAGCGAAGCATATGGCTGGCTTAGACGAGGGCTTCGGACTGTTCACGGCCGATGAGGACGTCGCTTTTGCGAAGTACTGAAACGGGAATTGGAACAATGAGTTAGGTTTGTAGACGTGATTTGCGCGAACTTTGCATTTT
>JAEUBB010000157.1:44606-56551 GCA_018257885.1 Parmelia sp. 050094 | reverse complement strand
TTCCCGCCAAAAGCCTTCGGTGGGGCTTCTTCATCCTCAGCGCCAAACCCAACTTCACAACAAGCAACCAACCCGTTTTGGCGACAGGAGCTCCTCGAGAGACAAGACTCTCAGCCATCTAGGGCCATTCAAAAAGCTTACGCCCATCCCGGATGGATTCCCTTGGCACGTGATTGGGGCGGAAATAACCTTGCAGTCGATCTTGCGCCTGGGCCTGTTGGCAAATGGGGTCAGATCATCATCTTTGGCCGAGACTACGATTGCAAGTATGTTGTCGCTCGGTCATGGGCAGCTTTCCTTGCAACAGTGGCAGACGACATGAGCGGTGAAAAGGTCTTCGTCGACGAAGAGACACAGGAGCTTAAACTTCGGGAATTCAAGACGGCCACGGTTGAGCCAGCATATCTAAACATATTACGCTGGAGAATGGATCAGAAGTACGGTCGAAAAGGTCCTCGAAGAAGGCCAGGCTCGGGGCAGGGTGCCAACCCCAATGGTAATGCTAATGCTGGATCTCCATACGGTAGCCCGACCGAAGAAAGGGGACGCTCACCGCAGAGATTTCCGAGTCGTGGACCGACGCACACTCAAAGTCCCCGTGGTGCCGTCGGAAAGCCAAGTCCTCTGGCTCAAGTTACAGAAGAAAATGCAGCACTTAAGACTGACTCCAACGGCGACGCCAATAAAGACATCTTTGCTCAGAACGCAGCAGCGAGCGAGCGTAATGGAAATCTTGTCGAGATCGGAAGTCCAACGGGCCCAAATGATGACTTCAAACATGTGCCTCTGGGCCAAGTGATGGAGGCCGACATGTCCGGTGTGCTGAGAAATGCGACGAACAAAGAGATACACACTAATTCAGCGCCAACAGGTCTTGGGGTCCATGGTGTTGATGATATGAAAAGCGTTGAAATTTGAGCTCCAGGCCGCTATTACGGAACATATACAACCCCACATCCCAGGGCACAGGACTTTGGACACGGCAACAAAAGTTCGCGCATAGTCGGGCGACAACCGGCGTCTTTTACAATTGATCCAAAATTAATGGTCCCGCTTTGGTTCAGAAAGCACCTGGCATCTCGCATTTTATTGCGTTGATTAGGCATGACCGGTGCTCTCTGCACACCTCAGATTCACGGCATCCCATTTCTTTTGTATCATTACGTACACATTCTGTTGAGTGGAGCGGTGACGACTCTGCGCGATACCTTCCGTCGCTGGTTAGTTCATGGAAGGATAGAAGCGTTGAGCATGTGTCAGATTAAGGACGTGGTTGCATACCCAATACAGTAGACTTGAACCAATTCTTTATCTTGCAAATTGATTATTCTCGGCGCTGTTGATATCGCTGCACGATGTCTACGAGCATTCGGTTGCTTTTGACTATATACACTTCCCAGCCCTCTGTACGCTTTCTGACTGCATCATTGCGTCTAGAAATCCCCAGTAGCCGCTCCTATCTTCCATACTTTTCGCATGCTTGGAATAAGCCTACCTCGCATTCCTGTTGTGAAGATAATTCAAGGAGGCTCAAATGGCAGGATCTCGGCTGAAAATCGAACTGCCAATGCAATTCATCTCCTTTGGTCGCACCCCGCGCAGTCACACCACTGCGTCGCTGATCTCCCCAAATAGTCTTCGTCCGTGCGTATGCGCTATCTCAATCCCACTCGTCATCGTCATCATCTTCCCCATTCCCACCAGCTCCCTGCTCTTTCCGACGCCTATCCACCTTCCCAACATCCCCAACCGCCTTCTCCCTTTCCAGCACTCCTGCCCCCACCAACCTCTTCTCCAGATCCCTCGTCGTAAACGTATCCTCACTGTACCCCACCCCCTCGAACCCCACGATCCGATCCACACTCACCCCATCCACAAACGCAATCACGCACGGCAGCACCTTGACGTTCAGTTTCGTCACCAAGAAGGGCGCATGCTCGACGTTTATCTTTAGGAAGCGCGTCGTGAGGTGCGCGGGGGCGAGGGCGGCAAGGTGGCCGTCCATGATGCGGCAGCGGTTGAAGTCGGGTTTGTAGAAGTGCACGATGCAGTTTTTGGTGCTGGTTGTGAGGGTCATGAGCTCTTTCTCGTCGGTGGATTGGGTGTAGGTGCCGTAGCCGGCGCTGCGCTGTTGGGCGGCGGCTTTGAGGGTGCGGGATAGTTGGTCCAGGCGGGCTTCGCGGAGGTGGGCGAGGGTGGGGTCGTTGTCGAGGGAGTCGAGGAGGGCGTCTTCGTCGTCGGAGGAGGAAGTGGGGGCGGTCATGGTTGGGTTGGGGGGGGGGTAACAAGGATGGCGGTGGGAATTGGTTGGTTTAGTTGTATTTGCTGCATCAACATGACTGTCGCGAGATGTTTCCGCCAAGCCTATAGGGCTGACGTGGACCCCTTGCCTTGGTCCCTTTTTAGCGTTTCGTAATTGGGAGACTGGGAAAAGCCACCAGCAGACAAACTACGACGTTCCACAACACATCACCGACGCAGGTTCGCTTTCTTCAACAATCGCCGGGAGTCTGTCTGTCGTTATAACAACAGCTTTTGGTTGACGCTGTATCCTTGAATCTCGAACCCCTCACGCGAATACTCAGCTCATCAGAAGCTTGCGTAACCCCAGTCCGTCAACCCCAACGACCACATCTCCCCAACTCCGACGTTAGCCGGCCAGCAGCCATGGCCGATTTCAAGAAGAGGGATGAGACGGTCATCGATATTGATGAGAAAACAGAGCGCGGCTATCATTCACCCCCCAGGTCTCCTCCCAAGACTCCCACGGGAGGAGCGGCGCCCATTGCAGCAGTCGCGAACAACCCCGTCTTTCCCGTCCTCAGTTATTGCGCTTCCTCCATCCTGATGACCGTGACGAACAAGTTTGTGCTGTCAGGATCGTTCAATTTGAACTTCTTTCTGCTTTGCGTTCAGGTGAGTGGCAGTACGGGAGGCTGGGGCGAAAGACATGCTAACATGTGTATAGTCTGTGGTTTGCGTGATTGCTATTCAGACGTGTAAGACCTTTGGAGTTATTACGTATCGAGATTTCAACACGGACGAGGCTCGGAAATGTATGTTCTCACAGAAGTCAGGCTAGTATATTGGTAATTGACAGCTTTACAGGGTTTCCCGTATCGTTATCACTCATTGTGATGATATACACCAGCACCAAAGCCCTCCAGTTTCTTTCGATCCCGGTCTACACCATATTCAAAAATTTGACCATCATTCTCATTGCCTACGGCGAGGTGCTATGGTTCGGCGGCTCCGTCACGGGAATGTCTCTCTTCTCCTTCGGCCTGATGGTTTTAAGCTCAGTCATTGCGGCTTGGGCGGATATCCAACACGCGTTGCAGAGTTTTGGCCATGCCAGTGACGAGGCTTCTGCGAGAATATCGACACTCAATGCTGGATACATGTGGATGATGATGAATTGTATTTGCAGCGCAGCTTATGTGCTTGGTATGCGGAAGCGGATCAAGCTGACGAACTTCAAGGACTTTGATAGTATGCGCCATGTCACACCCGTCGTTTTCAAGTTGCTAATTCGATTCGCAGCTATGTTCTACAACAACGTCCTCTCAATTCCCATCCTTCTCATCGCCTCCATCTTCGTCGAGAATTGGTCTTCAGAAAATGTGGCAAAGAATTTCCCAGTTGACCAGCGCAACAACATAATTGCAGCCATGGTGTTTTCAGGGCTTTCCTCGGTCTTCATCTCATACACCTCGGCCTGGTGTGTTCGTGTCACTTCATCGACTACATATTCCATGGTCGGCGCTCTCAACAAATTGCCCATTGCACTCAGCGGTCTCATCTTCTTTGATGCCCCCGTCACGATTCCATCTGTCTCTGCTATCGGTGTTGGATTCGTTAGCGGGATCGTGTACGCGCTGGCAAAAGTCAAGCAATCGGCGAAGGCCAAGATGGGAGGGGGACTGCCGACGACCAACCCAGCGCCCATCAGTGCGAGCATGCAGAGTGCTAGGGACTCGTTTAAATCTTGAACGGGCCTTTCAAAGCACTGCGGACGACTAATACAAAGGTGTGCGGAGAGCCAGTGTGGCTTGGGGAGAATGTTGAAGGAGCAGGGCGTTTGGTGTAAACTGAATACCTGATGACCAGAGCTGCTGGATAGCTATTCTTTATGTGCATTGGCCCATGCCTGGTTATTTACATTGTGATAAGGAGTCTCTGGAATACGTTGATTGTCCCCATTCAGTGTATATATAGAGAGATGTTTAAGGCACGTTCCAAATTAGAATAATAGACTTGAGCACTGTCTTACTTGATGTTGCCGTAGTCCAATGAGACGGGAATGACAGAATCGCATCGCCATAGATCTGCCTTTAGACGGCACATACATGACCGCCAAGAAGGGTAACTAGGGACATTCGAGGTATATAAAGTCTTGGCACTGAAGAGCGAAGATTTGAAAGTTTTCTTTCTTTTCTTCCCCGTTCGCTTTCACACGCCCATTCATTTCAAACTCTCCATCAAAAAAGGGCCTATGATGGGTGTAGAGAGAGCATACTCTACTGCTCTTCGATAGCATGAGTAGTCTACAACGTACGTCCAAGTCTCATCCCCAGAGTGCAATGGCCCACTGACACCACTCCAGATGCCTCTCCTCCGCAAGCCCCACCCCAGCAGTCCTCGTGAGCCTCCTACACCGTCAAGATCTACCGCCCACAGCATGCTGATACCCCCCTTCCCCCAGCCTATCCTTCACCCAAGGCTTCCTCCTCGGCCAACTCTCCGTCGTGATCCTCATCGCCTGCTTCATCAAATTCTTCATCTTCGGCGACGCCCCCTCGCCCGAAACCACCGCCGCGGCGCGCGCCCTCGCCCGCCGCGACCGCCNACCAACCCCCACCATCGCACCCGCTCCGCCTCGCGCGTCCTGCGGGCCCCCGCCCCGCCAACCACGTCCACCATCCTGGCAAAAACCTACTACAACGTCCACGCCCACCAGCCCGAGTCCCTGGACTGGTTCAACGTGCTCGCCGCCCAGGCCATCGCCCAGCTCCGCCGCGACGCGCACGCCGACGCTGCCGTCCTCACCTCCCTCACGACCCTCCTCAACGGGCCGCAGAAACCGACCTTCCTCTCCCCCATTGCCGTCACCGAAGTCGCCCTCGGCGACGAGTTCCCCATCCTCAGCAACTGCCGCGTCCACCCCGTCGTGGACGATGACGCCAACACCAACACCAACACCAACAGGGACCCCCGCCTCCTTGAAGCCCGCATGGACCTCGACCTCGCCGACTTTATAACCCTCGCCCTCGAAACCAAAATCACCCTCGACTACCCCGCCCCCCTCACCGCCGTCCTGCCCGTCGCTCTTGCCGTCTCCGTCGTCCGCTTCTCCGGCACGCTGTCCGTCTCCTTTGTCCCCTCCTCCTCCGCCGCGGACCCCGCCGCCCTCGCCTTCTCCTTCCTCCCCGACTACCGCCTCGACATCAGCGTCCGCTCCCTCGTCGGCTCCCGCTCCCGCCTGCAGGATATACCGAAGATCGCCCAGCTGGTCGATAGCAGGCTGCACGCGTGGATCGACGNTGCTGCCGAGTTTGTGGCCGAGGGAGAAGGATACGAGGGGGCCGGGGGAGGGGGATGGGAGGGAGGGGGAGAGGGAGAGGGAGAGGGAGAGGGAGAGGGAGGTGGATGGGCAGAGGGAGAGGATGGCTGGTGGGACGGTCGATGCGGGGGGGTTCGAAGAGGGGTTGAGGTGGAGGAATCGGGCGTTTGAGGGCATGCCGGGCAGTATGCCTGGCATGATGGTCAACTGACCGAATCCCCACCGTCTCTGTGCCCGACTACATTGAGTCCTAGATCACAGTCGCTCACAGTGACTAAAACCACTCCCGTCTAACCAGTGGAACTGAACCCCCGTTTTGTATTTTCAACTACTCCCATTCATTACACATCCTCCACGATTGAACCAATGCCCATCAGAGAACAAAGTCCCATGTCGCCCCTTACAATATACCCTTTCCAACTTCTGTCCATCCATCCTTTTCTTTCCTCCCTCTAAGATACAAGCCGCACAAAACAACACACCACATTGTAAACGTACACGGACCCGAGAATCCCCAAATCCAGTAACCTTGGTTAAACTTTTCCCACCATGCCATTCATTCGCACCGCTTTCGCGCCCCGCACCTTATCCATCAAAAGCCATCCATATATGTCAAAAAGTAACTTGGTACATAGACCATAATATACAAGCGCGGCCTTCCCCATATGTCATCAATTCGGCGCCACGTAACCCCATCCATGTCCAAGAAGAAAAAGGTTTCAAAATATGTAGGGTTGGTTGATTGATTAATACAAAACACCCATTTCGAGATACAAGCGAGGCGATGACCGAGGATTTCGACTGTGGCTACTATATCGAACCCTCCGAGGATTCTAAGATGATTACATTCGGTAGATATGGACTAGAGAACAATCAGTAGCTATTTTTCAATGTGGATGCGTCGGTCAATCGGAGTAGCAGGTTCACTTACCATTTTGAAGTGAGTTATACCGAATGAATCATTGGTTCCGATATTTGGTTGACTCGGCGTCGTCGGCGCTTTTCGCTTGCCACGGTCTGCGACCCAAGTTTTGCACTCGACTCTCTGCTCCTAATGTAGGAGGCAATGGACGACGAGGGCAGAGCGAAGTTGCAGAAGTCGTAGGCATATTCTATACCCGACTCCCAACATCGGTATCGACTCACGTGCGCCACTTCACTTTCACTGCTGAGGCAAATGTGCCGCCAGAGTCTGCTCGAGCTTCGACAGCGACAAGGGCTTTGTAAGGAAGTCCTCCGCGCCGGCTGCTTTGAACAAGGCCTGAGCTTGAGCACTGACAACGGCGGTCACAGCGATGATAGGTCTTCGCCGGGAAAGCGTCCCGGCTGCTTCCATTGCACGTATCTCCCTCGTTGCTGTGATGCCATCCTTGACGGGCATGGACTGGTCCATTAGTATTACGTCCACGGTCGCATCGTGCTTCACTATCTGCTCGATAGCGTCCTCGCCGTCATCCGCGACCACGACGTGATACTTTAAGGCTGTCAACATTTTTTTGCCGAGTTTTTGATTGATCTAAATAGTTCAGTCAGTGAAATCTCCTCAGAACGTGATGGCGAATTCCGTCATACCGGATTGTCTTCGACCAAAAGTACCACCGAGTCTTTTGCCGTAGCTTCCTGAGGCTGTTCCTCGTCATTGCCGTTCACAATGTCGACCTGCGGTGCAAATCTGACTGTTCTAGTAAGAGTGGCATGACCAAAGGGCTCGCCAGCGCCGGCAATCTGACTAGCGAACGTATGCCATAGCAATGGCTTCTGCAACCGGACGAGACGTGGCTCAGACAGTATAGTAGAAGTATGCTTTAGCGCTTCTTGCGTGTCGTATGGGACAAGGACCGGCCACTCATCCTGCTCGAGTAGCTGCCGAAGATGACGGGGGTTTCCATTCAAAAATGGTAAATCCGCCCAGATATACTTCCACTCCTGCCCAGAGACATCAGAAATATCCTTGGCCCTCACAACTTCAAACCCAAAGACTTCCCAAGCGGTGCGCAGCCCCTCAAAAGATCGCTCATTATCCCCATGGAACACCGCGATTCTAGGAGGTGTTTCGCTGTGGATGGGCTGGACATTTGGCGTATTAGCTAACGGTGCCGGTATCGTGACTTTAAAAGTAGAACCACTCTGATCCGAGTTCACTGACGCTGTATCTGGGTGTCTGCTTTCTACTTCGATTGTCCCACGCATTTTTTGCAGCAGTTGCTTAACGATACTCATCCCCAGTCCTGTTCCTCTTTGCGAGCCTCTGGTCGTTGCTTGTTTGAAAGGCTCAAACAGCTGAGGCAAAAAGGAGGGGGGTATACCAGTTCCGGTGTCTTTGACAGTAGCGACGAGCTTGTCATCCTTCATCTCTACCGACAACATAACGGAGCCAGACCTAGTAAATTTCAGAGCGTTGGAAAGTAGATTCATGAGAACACGTTGAATGTAAGTTTCGTCCAAGAAGAGCGAACTTGGTACGTTTGGAGACACTACAACCATGAGGTTTACATCTGCCTCGTCATCCTTGTTGGGTAGAAGCATTAGGACTGATTCGCAGACATTTCTCATATCCAAAGCTATAGGGCGACAAACGGCCTCGGCATCCTTTTCTAATTTTGACCAGTCTAGTACGTTGTTTGTGACTGTCACACAATCAGTATGAGTAAGCAACAGCGAATTGCTTCAGCGTACTCAATGAAAGTGTTTTTGTGGCGTGCTGAATCGCATAAAGAAGTATACGGCCCTCTTCAGTCAGCTCGGTTCGAGACAGCAAATCACTGTAACCTGTAACCCTCAGATTCAGTAAGAGCTTTCAAATGTAAATGCCAAGGCTAAAGGACAGAATCTAGGCGTGAAAAGAGCCTCATACCTTGGAGATGATGGAGAGGGGTCCTGATCTCGTGGGAAGCCGACGCTATGAATTCGCTTCTTGCGGCAGCAGCGGCTTCTGCATTCTCTTTCTGTGCAATAGTTCTCCATAACTTCTTCCGTGTCATTACGATCTCTGCCAACTTGTTGCGCGATATTGTTGCCACATGTGCTAAGAGAAAGTTGGCGGCAATACACGTTGTGATAGCGATGCTGCCAATAGCAACGGCCAGTGCAGGAGGATAGCCTCTTTTGGCCGATGGGTTGGCGTTTGACCAAAATCTAAAGTAGAAGCCAGAGTCAGCAGCGGTTTCTAGAGCAATAACCCAATGAGCAGGGCTTGTCCTAAAAAAGAAAAGCCGTAACCTCTCACAACGTAGCTCGGCGACCGAAATGAAACTCCAGACCTAAAGAGTAGAAGCATCTTCTACTCCTAATCACCACTTGGGGATCCGAATGATGAGATGAGCCTGGAGAGCTCAAATGGCCTCTTGCTCCATGATTATGTATTGCAGCGCGCTTGAAAAGCAACCTCAAACATTGAGATAACCTTTTGGTCCCAATAGATAGCGTGTAGCTCAATTCCAGTCTGAAATGAGGATTATAGAATCCTCAAAGTACTTACGTTACAGCTCGCATTCCTGTAGAAGCGTTAACAGTGGATTCGGATGCTGTTGTACATGAACGTACCAGTAAAGTGCATAGCAGCGACTCCGGTGCATGCTACGATCGCAAAGAGGAATTGCTGGGTCAAGTGGGTTTCTATCTGGGACATCAAGACGCATCCGACGAGGCAGACAGCCCAACTAATTAGACCAGACAAGATGACGAGCGGCAGTTGCAGGGTGAAATCTCCCTGTGGAATGCGCAGTGCAGCAATCCCAACGTAGTGCATGCTTGTGATGGCTAAGCTCCACAAGAAACCTTTGAGGACATTTCTTCGTGTACAACCTGCGTAAAGGGCTTCGCCAGTCGCAATGAATGCATTTTTTGCCGGGGATGTACCTCGATATGCAAAGTTCACAATACTGCCAAGTCCGTAGGCGCTATGAGCTGATCCCATGAATGAGTCAGATCGTCGTGATATAGATTGATCGCTCGGCCTCCTTTGATATTTTGGGAACCCTGAGTGCTCAATTGAGCTTTCGGAACTCTCTACACGTGTTGGGGTGATTTGTTCTGGGTTTTCGGCTGCGGACAGGGTCGGCGTTTCTGCGGCTGATCCGTTAAGATGAATGCCTAACATATTGTGTCCTGGGTCACGATGGAGAAGTGGTTGCGGAGAGAAAGGTGGAGTCTCGGGCGGGGTATCAGGTCTGAATGTCCCACTCCTGTCGTGTTCGGATTGATCTTTTGAAAATAGCGGCGATTGTGGATCGTCTCCATCCTCATCGTAGGGTTCCTCTTCATACACCTCTTCCTCTCCCTCTTCCTCTTCCTCTTCGATGGGGTCCAAGAGTCGTTCGGATGAAAAGTCCCGTGCACTGAACTTTGAGCTTTTCATCGAGGACCTCGCTGCCCTTTCTTTTTTCAATGCCCGAAAAGTGCCCCGTCTGCGTCTCATGTATGTATCCCAAAGCAGATCCGCAGCCAGTGCGACAAAGGTAAACAGGACGGCAAGCACAGCGCTGAGGAGTGTCAGGGGGACATGGATTCCAATTGGAAGATCCAGTTCGCATGCCAACATGGCAACGAAGTGAAGGCNTCCAGATTGAGCAGAAGCCAAAGGTGAGGCTCCCGAGAATGGTCCAGATAAGTACGCTTGAGAAATGAAGGGACATTCTCGCCTGGCACATACTGAGTATTACATGTCAGTCTGCAAACGCAACGAAAGTGATGGTAAAGAAAAGGGAACGAACAGTTGGGTAGAGGTGAAAGCGCCTAGGAATGAGATGGCTATGGATGCAGCGATCATGCCGGCGTTCCAATGAGGGTCGAGTTGACGCATGGTGGTGTCTGGGTCCATGACTGGTTCGATGATTGTGTTGGGCATTCAGTGTATGGGCTTTGGAGCAGCTCTAGCTCAGCGCATTGAGTACAAGTGCATGCTTAGGAGTAATTGCGGCGAATCGGCGACAGGAGTCGAGCGTGCATCGTCACCAGTCGGGCAACTCGATTGATCGAGTGAGTTGAGCTGTGTATAAGGAGGAGTCTCGAGAATACCAGGCTCAAGACAGAGTGAGGCGACTGTTGAGGATGCTACTGATGCTGATGCTGCTGTTGCTGCTGCTGCTGCTGCTGCTGCTGAAAGGGATGGCTACAGCTTCAGCTGGACGAGGGGACAGATTCTGTCTGGCAGCACTCTGCCCTATCGGGCACTGGGCACTGGGCACTGGGCACCACTGAGAGAGATCGACAGATTTGCGCGGGCCGAGGACCGGATCCCTTGGCACTCCTGCCATTCTGGCCATTCCATTCTTGCCAAGTCTCTCTCTGACCATTACTGTACAACAGTATCAGCTCACTCTCCGGCTTCTCCAGCATGGGCTCGTGTGAGACCAGACCAGACGCATCCTCAGACATTCTCCCAGTCCTGCTCGCTCATAATCAAAGTAAATGGCAGTGAACGACATGCCCATGCATCTAAAGCGCCAATGCCTCAAGTCTCAGGGCTCCATAGTGTATGCAAGCCTGCAAGCCTGCAAGCCGACGCCATTGGGCATCTTCTCACATGAGTGCATGAACCCTCATAGGTCAGCAATACCGTGGCCTTTGTCTTCTCTAGGCCTCCCCCAGCTCCACATTATCTTTCGAATCGGTACTCCGTAGCAACTATTGAATCTCGACGGCCTTTCAGCCATGGCGTTTAGTGGCGGACCATCTGGCCACTACCTATGGCGCGAACGAAAAAGCAAAGGTTATCAAAGGTGTCCTTCCTATCTTGCCTTTGCTCCGTGATAAGGTCTCTATTAGCCGTATGGGTGTCAGGTGAGGGGACTGCGAGAGCCTGTCGTCGCAAGGTCAACATCCCATTCTGCACATGGCGCGCAAAGCATTGTCACTCATCATATTTGATCACTCTCCTTTTCTTATCAAGTGAGGATTTTACGGTTACGGTAATAGGACACATCCAAATCGAGGTGTAGAGGCCGTATCTCTGAACATGTCATCCATACTCAAGGCGCGTTGCCAGAAAAAAAGTGTCAATCCTCAAGTGCTATTCTATATACCATCGCTCTCTTGCCTGCAAAGACTGCGCCTTTATATTTGTCCAATGACTATTGTTGGACGATCTACCACATCCGCATGTTTACGCGCAGATGGAAGTAGAGAGGTTATTTGCAGAAATTGGCTCTCCCTCAACGTCCCTCGAAAAGCCTTTATGTCGACCACGCAAATCATCGCGTAGCAGTGAACAAAGTACCGCATTTTCTTATTTCTTCCGACGCCAATTACCATCAGCCCGCGAAAATCACCTTTCATTACCTTGATCTGTTCTTCCCGATCATCTTTCAAGGAGGTGATTTGATTCCCAGGAACATAGGCCTTGCCAACAAGCACACAACCCGTCAATGCTGAGGGGCGTGTT
>JAEUBB010000156.1:43394-78213 GCA_018257885.1 Parmelia sp. 050094 | reverse complement strand
ATTAATTAAAAATAGATATTATTTAAAAAATCTTTTTTATCTTTTTAAATTTAACTTTATTCTTTTAATTTACTTATTAATTATTATTTAGATAATAGAGATAATCTTAATACTCTTTTATAATAATAAATACTTTATTTATTAAATAGTTTTAAAGATAAGAGAAAAGCTTTCTTTTTATTAATAAAATAATATAATAATTATTAAGATTATAATTTAGAATATTAGCTAATTAAATAAATTTATAAAAAAAGAATTAAAAGCTATTTTTTATAGCTATAGCTAAATTATTATATTCTTACTTTATAATAATCTTATAATATTAATCTTTAAATAGTTCTTCTAAGTAATTAAAGATATTCTTAAAAGTTTAATAAAGATTAGAGATATTCTTATATTATTAATTATAAGTTACTTTATTAATATTTTCGTTAATATAATTTAGAGTATAAATAATCTTAACTAATTTAATAAAAAAGTAATTAATATTAATAATAAGCTTTTTAATTATCTTAGCGTATTACTTTTTTTATATAGAATTATTATTATTTATAAAGATAGAAGAATTAGAGATCTTTATTAATTTTATAATCTTTATAATCTTTTATTAAAACTATATTTTTTATATCTTTTTAAGATCTTTATTCTCTTATTTTAAAATTATTAATTAATTTTAAAGTTAATTAAACTTTTCTTTTTAAATCTTATATACTTTTTAAACTTATTTAAATTTAAGAATTTTAGTCTTATCTATTATATATTTCTTTTTATAATAACTAATTACTATATTATATTAATTTAATTAATAGATATTATAAATCTCTATATCTTATTTTTTATATAAGATTTAGATTATTTTTAATATAAAGATTATATCTCTTATTATTAACTAAGTTAGTTCTTTAAAGAAGTTAATATTTTATAAATTTATATTAAAATTAAAATTTCTTTTATTTTTTAAAATTATTAAAACTCTTTATTTTTTTATTTACTTTAAAAGACTACTAGCTTCTTTTTAAATATTTTTAAAAAACTTTTAAAGTTTTATTATATTAAATAAAGTAATCTTATCTTCTAACTTCTTAATATCTTATATTATATTATTATTATTTAGTATACTCGTTTTCTAGCTATTTAGAGTATCTTAAAGACTAGTAATAATTTAAATAGTATTCTTTTAAATAATAATAACTTAATAGAATAATTTCTTAACTACTTAAAAAAGAATATCTAAATAGAGTTAAATATAAAGTAAAAAAAGAGGTAACTTTAAAATTAAATTTAAAGTACTTTTAAAGATATTAAGATTTTTATATTTTAAATTATTAATTAAAGACTACTTTAAAGATATTAAAAATAATAGACTTTATTTATTAATAATCTTTTATATCTTTCTTTTTTATTTCTTAATAAAGTTTATTTCTTTATTAAGAAGATTATTTATATAAATATTAAGATACTTATATATATATAGTAATATCTTCTTATAAGAGATTTTTCTTATAATTAATAAGTTTTAGCTATAAATAGTTTATTTTATCTATAGATAAACTATATTTAAATATTTAATAATTTAATATTAAAATATCTTTATAATAGTCTTAATAATAATTTTCTTTTACTATTTACTTATTAATATAAATAGAAGAATAAATAATCTAGTTATAATATTAAAATTATATTTAGAGTTAAGTTTAATAGAGATAAATTAAATAAGATAACTAAATAAAGAGTAAATATAATATAAAAGAAGAATACTTAAATAGTAAAAAAAATCCTTACTAGCCTATATATTAATAGAAATAAGTTAATAATTAATAAATACTTTATAGATTTAATATATAGCTAGAAACCTAATATATAGCTATAAACACCTAATTTCTAAAGTATATTTATAATAAATAGAAGTATTTTATTATAATATAATAATAAAGAAATTCTCTATTTAGTTATTTTTTATAATAAGAATCTTATTTTCGCTAAATATAATTATTAGATTTATAATAAAGAACTTCTTATAATTATTCGCTATCTAAAATACTAAAGATTTAAGTTAAAATATATTAATATTTTAGTTAAGATCTTTACTAATTATAAGGATCTTATATACTTTATAAAAGAATATAACTTAAGTTAATATTAAGCGAGATACTTAGATCTTTTATTAGAATTTAATATTAAGATTTAATATTACTTTAAACTTTAAAACTTTAAGATTAATACTTTAATTAAAATAGCTAATTCTAAGTCTTAGGTTTTAAATAATAATTATTTTAGATAAATATATTAAATAATCTTTACGTTTAATTAATTAAAACTTAATAATATAGAAATCTTAATAGTTAATAATTTTATTTATTATTAAGTTTATAAAGTTAATTAGAATAATACTATATATATTAAACTACGCTAGATTAAGAAAGAAAATAAAGAAAAGATCTATAATATTTCTTTTTTTAAATATTAAATATATAATAAAGTACTCTACTATACTTATTATATTTAAATATTAAAGTTAATATATATTAAGATTATTTATAAGATTTATAATTAGTCTATATATAATTATTCTAGTATATAATAGATTAAAAAGTTACTCTATAGAGAATATTATTAAAGAGATATAAAGAATACTATTATTTAATATATTTATAATTATTATATTTATTATTATATTAAGTTTATTTAAAATTAATAGTATAGTCTTCTATAGTCGCTATTTATTTTCTAGAAGTATTAATAGAATATTAATATAAACTTTATTATTAATCTTTTAATATTAGAATAATAGAACTTAATCTATATTTTAATAAATAGATTAACTAAAGAACGTTATTATATTTTTTATATTATTAAGAAAGGCGAAACTACTATTAAGATTACTATATAAATACTTATAAAGAAGATTTTTAAATTATATAGTCTCTCTCTTAATATTATTTTTAATAGAGAATTATAGTTTATAATTATTATTTAGAAGTCTTTTTATTAACGACTTAATATAGAGATTAAACTATTAATAGTATTCTATTTAGAAATTAATAAATAAATAAAATATATAAATTAAAATCTAGAATATTACTTATAGACTTATTATAATTATATATAGAATAATTAAGCTAAGTAATTCTTTATTATAAAATTTATAAATAATAATACTTAGTTAATTTCTATTAAGATTATATTATTCTTTATTAATAAAAAATTTAATTTTTATATAAGCTTCTTTATAGATTTAATAAATTATAAAACTACTTGCTAGTAATTAAATACTACTAAGATAGTAGATATCTTTAATTATATAAAGAATATTCTTATTTATATTAAATAGAATTTAGAGTATACTTAGAAGAATATAATTATATAGATAAATAAGTATTATCTTAATATTAAGTTTAAGAAAGACGATATAATCTTTTTAAATAATCGTAATATTAAAATTATATATTTATTTAAAAAGCTTAGAAATAAAAAGAAAGATTCTTTTAAAGTAATTAAAATTATAAAATTTATATATAAACTTTAGCTTCTTTTTATAATAAAGATTTATTTTATTTTTAATTTTAAGTTACTTTTATTTATCTTTATAAATTTTTTATCTAATTAGAAGAATTCTTTTATATAGTTAATTAAGACGTTTAAAAGTAATAAATAGATTATAAAAGATATTTTAAACTCTTAATATTACTATAATAAGTTATAGTATTAAATAAGATAAAAGAATAATAATAATATTCTTACTTAATAAAATATTAATAATAATAAGTTTAAAAAGTTTTAAAATATAGTTAATAATTATTATAATAAGTATTTAAAGAACTCTAGTCTATATAATATAATTATTAAATTAAAAAGATCTTATTATCTTTATAATTTTTAAGATCTTATTATTATTTTAATTATTATTACTTATAGATAATATACTATCTACTTTATAATTATAGTATATAGTTAATAATTAAGATTAGTTTATAGAAATTTTAATTAATTTAGATCTACTATTTCTAAAGTAGTCTTTAATTAATAGTTTAAAATATAAAAGTTTTAATACTTTTTTAAGTACTTTAAATTTAGCTTTAAGATTTTATTTATTAAATATTTAACTCTCTCTTTTTTAGATATCTATTATTTAATAGTAATATTATATAAAGATCTCTTACTCTATAGCTATTATTATTATAGTTAATAACGCTCTTCGTAGTCGTATAATATTATTACTAAATCTTATTATTATTACTAATACTTTAGCTTAAAATTAGATATTAATATTTAGTAGAGAATAATTTTATCTAGATAAATTAATATTTAATTAAAATTTAAATATCGAGCTAACTCTACTTTAAATTAATAAGAGATTTTTATTTAAACTCTTTTTTATTATATTTAAATATTATAATCTTTTAACTATATTTATTTATAGCTATAACTTAGTTAGTTTTTAACTAAATTATATTATTCTTAAATATCTTAATAGCTATAATATATCTCTCGCGATAACGCTAATTAGAATTATTAATATATTATTTTTATTATTGCTATCGCCGCTAGAGAAGATTTTATAGTAATAAGAATATTACTACTTATAGAAAAGAGTACTATTATAAATATACTTTAGAAATTAAATATTTATAGCTATATATTAGATTTCTAGCTATATATTAGGTCTATAGAGTATTTATTAATTATTAACTTATTTTTATTAATATATAGACTAGCGGGGATTTCTTTTACTATTTAAGTATTCTTCTTCTATACTATATTTACTCTTTATCTAGTTATCTTATTTAATTTACTCTTATTAGACTTAACTCTAGATACGGTTCTAATAAGTAATAGCTATTTTTTCTTTTATAAAGTATATATATACTAGCTAAGTTTTAACTTCTACTTCTATAATTTCGCTTTTATAATTACTTAGAATAATTACTTTTATTACTTTTTGTTAATATCTATTATAGCTATAGCTAAAAAGGCTATTTCGAATATTCTTACTATATATAGAAAGGCTATTTTAGAAGGTTTACCGAGGATCCTTGGCGGAAGTACTTTAGGCTATTTCTTCTATAGAAAATCGATTCTTTTTGCCACTCATGAACCCAGACCATAGCAGATCCAAAAGAAGTAGTTGCAAGGCTCTTCAAGTCATGAGATACACTTGATAAGCACATTGAGCTGGTTTTCGAACTCATTGAGTCTTCTAGACCCAGCTTAGTACAAGAATGACAGCTGTCTTGTGCATGAAAGTACCGGGGATTTATCTGACCATCACAAATTTATGGTCGGACGAAAAGAATTCGTAATAGGAAGTTTCAAATTCGTGAGTCAGCTGGACTACGTTAACGGCGACTCACGCTATTATTTCTGGCTGGCTTAGGGGCAATCCATCGCCACTTTCACTTCTACACAAAAGGGGGTTCTCAAGATTGTACCTTGCGTTAAAAATGAATTCGCTAGGGCTGAGCATACGACAAGTTGTATCCTGGTTTCCGCCGAACAAGGGTATTTTGAAATATGTCATTTTCAGATGTCAATGCAAACTTTCTGCTCCAAGCTTCGTCGTTGCATACGAGCGGATTGTGGAATGCTCGTACGTCGTGTGCTTTGCCGCCGGCACGCAAATTTGAATGTAGGATTCAGGAGTATACTCCGGTAACTTGACTCATGTGGCGCGCCAACAGAAATCCAAAAGCCAAATCCTTCCGGCCGAAATGAAGCGTCAAGAGGAAGGAGGCAACGTAATACCTCGTACTCCGAAGACGCATATATCAAAGTTTTCAAAGGACGCCACGGAGAGAAAAATCAAAGACGGGCATCAAGACGGTCAGACGGAAATAATCTATCTTCTGTCTGAGCTAGATTATTCGTTCCACTCCAGATTCCCGATGATTTTGGTAGAATGAGGTTCAGATGTTCATCGAGACATAGTACGGCTCCGGCTCCTATGGGAAAAGGGATGTGAGGACTAAGATAGTGAACACGACTGAGAGGTGGTACGATTTCCGACGGATTTGGACACAAAGGGGCAACCGGATTTGCTCCGGTTTGCTCCGATTTCTAGAATCACATGAATCACCCGCAAACCTTCTGTCACCGGGTGTTTGAGCCATTGCATAGAAGGCGAACGGAGCGATTATGGATTTTGCGGGAGTGAGGCCGAAGTCTATACTTATGATCCTATCGGTAAGGGGACATGATCAAGGGAGACGAATTCATGCAGATGCATCAGTCTTTTGCCCGAAGCTTTCCTCCTCGCATTTCGAGCTTGGGGGCTGCCTTCTGGGTCGGCGCGGGCGACGCAAACGAGATGGAAGCGCGGAGTCACTATCCTGATTGAGCCCCTGAAATAGACTAGTGAAAGGATTGTCCGTTGGTGCCAGATCTGCGAATGTAAGAACGCTCGGTACATTCGACGTCGTCGGCTTAGACGTGCTCGCATTCTCTGTGTTGCTCGTGGAGCCGAAGGCTGTGCTGGTTGATGTCTCTCCGAACGCGCCGAAGAGATTGCTAGCGCTAGGCTTCAGTTGTGTGAATTTGGATTCATCGAAGCTGATGGAAGTAGTGGCGTTCGTGCCAAACACGCCCGTGGGTATGGAAGAAGATGTCCCAAATCCAGAAAAGCCGGTGGCACTTTGCCAAGGGCCAGACGACACTGCTGTGCCAAAGATAGAGCCTATTGTGGTCGAAGACGTGGGCTTCACTGCTGCAGGAGAGGTGTCTGTGGCAGTGATCTCAGGAATTTGGGCGTTCGGAGGTGAGGGGTTTGTGCGAAATAGTCCACTCGTCGTTGCAGATGGTAAGGATCTAGATGTTCACAATGAGTAAGTCGAAGGCGTAGATTTCAGAGCCCCACTATTCGAAGAGATAGCTTTCGTGCCGAAGGGGCTAGTTGTAGACGGATCTCTAGAGCCATTACTACTGGGACTACCATCGGGTATATGAAAGAGACCATTTGCGGACGGAGCCTTAGATGTGGAGGAACGGAACCCAGAGAAGACAGTCGTGCTGGGAGATGTACCCGTAGATGCGTCTCTATTTGCGGTTGTACTGAAGAGATTGCCTGTAGAAATAGTCTTCGAAGTGTGATCATTGGCAGACATGGTATCAAAGTCGAATAGGCCACTCTTTGATTTTGAGCCGGCACTATGGGAGGATGTGGCATTTGAGCCAAACACGCCTAAGGACAGGGGTTTGGATTTATCGCTGTTAGGAGATACGCCATTGGAACCAGAGATTATACCTCCTGTCGATGAGGATTTGGTTGTTCCGAGTAGACTATTCTGTGAAGGTGGTTGGGTGGATGCATTGTTGCTCAAAGGTGCCCGATTTGAACCGAACAGACTACCACCCGGAAACTCCGTTGTCTTTTGAGACACCAGCGGGCCGAATTTGGCAAAGCTTGGGACTACAGAATTCATGTTGGCATCGTTAGTCCCAGTGTCGCCGCTTGTCCCAGCGGCTGTTGCTGCTATGCTTGTTGTCCGAGCTGCAGATGCCCTGGCGATGCCGTTCTAGGCTAGCATAGTTGGATGCGTCAAGGGCTTCACAGCCCAAGTGTGTGTGCTAAATTCTAGCTCCTGGTTTCTTCTCTTCGTCTCGGGGTCGAGATACACATGCATGCCTGTCTCATCGCCTTTCCCCAAATTGAAGACACGGCAGATCATATAGATGCTCGAACAGCTTTTGCCATCTTCGATACGCTTGGCTTGGAACTAATACCATGTAAGCGATTTCAAGCCTGAAGGGTAGAGGTTCTTACGTGTCGTTGCTGGGCTTTACTCATGAAGAAAGGCTCTTGCCAACTTGAACTCGTTGTTGTCTTGATCTCGATATGATAGAGGGGTCTCTCGCTATTCCATAACTCCTGGGCTAGATGTCCCTTCTGGATCAAGAATTGGGTAAGCCTGCCAGAATCATCGAGGTACTCAATATCAGCAATGGCGCTTCGATCACGATATTCTTCGAGGTCCTGGTATCCGGCGTGTATCTTGACTCGGTCTCTGATCTCGCTCTTCCAATTCTCCAAACCAAATCTTGGCAAACCGAGTCCCATCAAATATTCGAGCATGTAAAGTTCCCCTGCAGCGCCGATCTTGAAATCTCGTTCTTGCGTGCGAGTTGCGAAAGCTTCTCGAAAGATTTGCGGAGGCAAAGCTTCCGTAGCCGCTGGGCCCTCAATGGAGACCCCGGTCGACTCGAAAATGCCAGAATGTACACGTTGTCTTGCAACGTTGACGACATGTTCAAGAATGCGCTTGTAAGCCGTCTCCTGAGCCTCTCTATGCCGCTCCTGAATTGAGGAGCTCGGCATGATCGCATCGCGCATGTCCTCTACATTTTCACTTCCGGATCGCCCTTCTCTCCATCTCGCCTCAACGGAGGGTGTGTACCGACGGGAACTAGAACTTGGAGTGGAAAGCCTGATATTGCTAGTGGCCTCGACCAGAGTCTCAATATCCCACTCAGCTTCAGATGCCCCAATTTCTTTATCCAGAGCAGTAAAGTCACAATCGACTAGACTCACTCCCGCTTTCTCGAGGATTCTGTCTATGACAACCGGGTTGTCGATTCGAAACACACCTCCAAGAACGCCTGATGCACCTGGGTCAGTGATGCTCAAGAACGCACACAATCTACGAGGAAGGTCAGATTCGAAGCAAATATCGCGTTCATCGTTGTCCTTTGGTAAGTAGAGTCGCAGGGCACCTTCTACTTCCTCAAAATGGAAGTTCGCTCGGCTTTGTGCGCTTTCAATGCTNGAGAGCCCGCTGCGTGATCTGCAGTGAGTGTGTGATATCGTCACTCACGTAGACCACTGCGCGCTTGAACTTTCGATATAGCGAGGCTACATCCTCTCTTTTGCTTGGGTCAGCAAAATGAACAGCACATCTGTATTAGTGTCAGCTAGCTGAAGCCTCATTGCTCGTTCATGTTCATCGAGGTCTTGGAAGGGACGGCATACCGTACAATAGCCTGACTTTTGATGCGAAGAATTCTGGTCATCTCATGATCTTGGGAACCTCCCCTGACGTCTGTGACTTCTTTCACAAGTTTCGAAGAAAAGCGTTCTTCCAAGCCTAAGGCTAAGAGAAGCGGTCTAGTATCCCTGATCTCTTCGAGAGAAAAGTCCAAAACCCCAATCTTACTCTCAAAAGCACCTCGGTGAATGGTATTCTCCATGATCGCGAAATTTACGCCGTCGTCCTTGGAAGAAGCTGCGGCGAAGCTTCTCGCCCCATTTGCAAGCTTTACCGGTAAGACTTTAGCATCAACAAGGCTCGAGAAATCATCTTCTCCAACACCCAAGCTACAAATCAGTGCCATTGTCTCTTTAACATGCGCTGCTGATGTCTTTCCTTTAGCTTCAGCTATCAGCGAATCAACGTACATCTGGACAGTTGGCTTCGAGATTGTGAGGACTGTGGTGAAGAATGACTCCCGCAATGTATATGTGTCAGCAATGGAAGCTTTCCCCGGGATCTTGACACTCGAATCTACCCAGACGCATTGCGATGGAGGGAACCAAGCGCTTTCTTTTGGAACATACACCAACGCGGAATCTTCGAAGGTGAGTCGCAAGGCTTTCCGACTCTCTAGGTTTTCGCCATCCATAGGGAACGAATGCTTCTGCGATAGGTATTCGTACCGCTTTTCAGCTTCCTCGATGACTTTATCATTTTCAAGTCCAGCAAACGCTTTCGGTTTATCGAGCGAGGTCTTAGTGCTCAATGGTTTCCTCCCTACACTATAATCGAGCGAGGTCTTAGTGCTCAATGGTTTCCTCCCTACACTATAATCTTCAAGACGTAGCTCCTTTGAAACATTTAGTAACGTCTTGCTTGTCAACAGCAATAATTTCTTTACCTCGAATGATTGCTTCTTATATGCCTCCATGAAATTAATGCTCTGAAAATGGTTCATGGTGCCAGTATAATCCTTTTCTAAAGTGACTTGACATTGCGCGCCGGCGGTTCCAATGTTCGGTTGATTGTAGGTGGATGACTGGCCTCTTGAGACATTCTTGTCTCCGCCATGGCTCTTCGAATCTCCGCTAGCGCTCTTTAATATAAGCAGATCATTAAAGACATCTACTTGAGAAGCATCGGGAGTACTTAGAAACAACTTGAAAAGACTCTCAAGCTCAAGGTAGTGCTCGAGCTTCAGACGCTGCTTTGACTCGAGCCATTGCGGGCCGTCCCAAACACAGTCCGCGGTCGAAAGCCAAGAAGAGTCAATCCTATTTGATGGCTGTATCCAAATTACAGGCTGACTGAACATATCACTGAATCTTCGTCAGTCAGGAAAGTGGCTGAATTGTACAAAGGCATACCGAACACGATCAGGACCTTCACTACATCTCGACTGAATATTCTGATATATCCTAATCAATTGATCCTTCGCATAAGTATTGTTGGTCGCAGCATTGATTGTTTTGAAGGTCTCCAGGGCAGAGAGGTAGAAGTCCAGATTCTCCTCAATTCCAACGTGCAAGTCCTTCACAAATATCCATTCTGATATTCCCTCATCTCGAAGAAGCTCGGACATGGCAATGAAAGGATATGCGTCGGCAATACGGAGCTCCGCAGCGATTTGCATAAGCTTAGGGAGGGGAAGGGACGTGCGTTCTAGAGGTATCCTACGTCCATTTTCAAGAAGCACAGCGCTGCTCCGCAGCCCTTCCTCTGTAAACTCATCGATCTGAGGGTGATAGTACGCCCATCCACGCTTCAGAGTTCCCAGCAGCCTATTCGATCGATGATTGACGATATACTGAAATTCTTTCGACAGTCCTTTACGGTCTTTGGCGCGGAGCTCGGGTCTTCGGCGGACCGCAACTACTTCTTCAAGCCATCTCATCCACGGTCGGCCATGGTGGATAGTTTCAGGACCAACTGCCTTCAAATATTCTTCGTGTATATAATGGACAGCATAGCCAGGAAGCTGGGCATCTTGCTTGAACAGTCTTGATGGACTGTAGTCATCTTCCTCATCAGGGAAGTACAGATATTGGTCTTTCTTGAGCAGAGAGCCGTGCTGATTGGCAAGCCGAATCGGGGAGGCCAAGCTCGAATGGTCTTTCGGAAGAAACCAGTATAGATACCGGATGTGAGCAACAGCATCGGACACTTTGAAGTTGTCAAGATTCGTAGCATTGTAACGTTTGTGAATGGAGCTGATCACATAATCCTGCGTGCAACTCATCACGCCTAAAGTTGAAAGAAGATCTGCCCAAGCAACATTCTCGGTAGCCTTGGGGCAGACGAGATCGAGGCCGAGATCTGCAGGAATAGGAATACCCTGAGTCTTGGGAAAGTATGTTCTGGTACCAGAAGCGCTAGATACCCACCTGCCATCATGCAATGGAATCAAGGCAAGCATTCTCAAGCGCTTCTGTTGATTGGGGAGGTTCTCAATAAAGACTCTCGAAAGTGAGTTGCAGATCCGTGTTCGCCAATCAGCATTTTTCTTCCAAGATCTCCATCTCGAGCTGCCAGGAATGGAGAGGTCAGCGTCTAGACGGTCGACAAACTTGCTCCATTGAAGTGATGTTGTCCCTAAGCGTTTAAGTATCTGATAGTCGGCTTCTGTGTACTTGGGTGAGAGGTAAACTTCCGCATCCTTTAGGTCCGGTAACAAAGGAGTTCGATCTTCGGCGACGAATCTCTCCGAAAGCTTCTCTAGGTCCGAAGGCTTGTAGAGACCATTACCGCTCCATGGCTCTAGAAGAGGAGTCTGCTCGAGCTTCTCCCGTACTAGGGTCCACAATGTCTTCCAGAATTCGTCTGTAATGAAATCTTCAGGAAGGTATCGCATCCACTGATACCTAAGCGATGGATGCTTGTTAAAAACGACCACGGCATCCGCAAATGCTTTGGCGACCCCTGTGAGAACAGCTTGGTTCCTCTTGGAATGTACTACATCTTCCCGATTAGCTTGAGTGACGAAGTCAGCTTGAATTAAGAACTTGAATCCCACTCGACGCAAGGGCAAGAAAGCGTAGGTGTATTGCTGTTTGAGGACTGGCTCATCGTGCTCATCAATTGGAAAAGCGAGAATGACTGTTGCCCGGTCAATGCTGTTCCCTTCCTTGTCTTTTCTCGCCTCATCGAAAGGGAGATCGTAGAGATCGCTCTTCACTGTATAATACTTTTGTTCCGCAGTTGACTCTCCCTTGCCTTCGTGGGTAGTTTTTGCAAGAAATGTCGTGTATAACCCATTTCCTTTGGTTTCTCGTTTTGAGTAGTGAGTGACCGTATGGACATTGTCTGGCTGGTATAGCTCTATGGATAGTCGCTGTAACCGACTTAAGAACATTAGGAAAGTGTCTGGGACGTCCCGAAATTCGGAAGCCAGCTCCTCGAATTTGGTAGAACTAGAATCTAGAAGCGTCAATGTCATGCGCGTGCGCACACCCAACGGAAGCTCTTCAGCGTCCTTATAGTACGGTGTGATCATACCCAAACCATCGTCATCGTCCTCTCTAGTATGCGAAAAGGCGAAAGAGAACGGCGCAGACTGAATGTGCACCTTCTGTGCTACCTTGTAAACGGACTTGAAGCCGATGCCCTTCTCGCCAATGTATCCCATACTTTGCTTCTTCGTAGAGTTACCGACCATCAGTGGGTGTCAGAAGTCTGAATACCGAGGTTTAGCCGGTTGCTGTAGGCTTCCCCACTAAACAAATTCTTCTTCTTCTTGATAATTAGATTATTTAATAACCACACTATAGATCCTTCTTGTACGCCAATACGGAATCCTCCTCTAGCTAATTACGAGGCTATAACTCGATGTAAGACTAAATTCTTTAAGGCTGTTAACTCACGAGCTCCGGATCGATCTATTAAAGATTGTTAGAAATAATCCTTAGATCAAGTCTTAGGGTGTTATAGCAATATGAGACTAGCAAGTATATATATTTATATATAGTACTAAAGTAATAGACTAATTCTTAAAGAAGAGGAAAAGAACTTAAGGAAAGATTATTTTTTTAAGCTTATTTATTAAGATCTAGCTTAGTATATATACTTACTAAGATCTCGCCAGACCTATATATATTAAGTATTCTAATAATACTTTACTTACTATATAGTCTAAGTAGCCTAGTTCTATTCTAACTAGATCTAATAATTATCTTTTTTTTATAAAGATTTATTCTTAAATCTATTTTCTTTTTTCTTCTTTATTAATTATAGCCTCTATTCAAGCTATAATATAGTATATTAAATAAACTTTATACTAAACTTAGAATTATAATCTATAAGATTAAAGCGAGAATTCGTATATCTATATTAATAGAAGAACTTATAAAAATTCTTTAAACCTCTTTTTTTTAAAGAATATAAAAAAAAGAGTCTTTCTTTTTTTAATATTATATAAACTATTCTATATTAATATATATACTTACGATACGCGCTATATTTACGTAGTCTTAGTTAATAAGATTAATATTATTAATAATATAGAATTAATACGTTAAGATATACTAATATCGTTATTAATATATATTAAACTAATATATAATACTCGTTATTATTATATTTTATACGCGTTTTATAATATATTATTATAATTATTAAAGTTAAGTAGAAAATTTCTATTTATTTCTCTTCTTTTTTTTTTAATACTTTAATAAATCTTATTTATCTACTTATTACTTATTATTCGTAAGTATCTTATATTTAAAATATATAATAGTCGTATACTAATTATCTAATAAAGTATTAATATTAACTTAAATAAGTAATTATTTTATTATAGTAGCTTTAATCTATACTATAAGTTTTATTTATATTCGATAATTTATATATATTACTAATATATTTATAGGTTACTTAATAACGTATTATTATTTACTCTATTAAGCTAGATCGAGATATTAAGAAGAATATTTATTATCGCTATTTATATAAAAAATAGAAAAAATATCTTAACTTATATAATACTATCTTTAATAAAGATAGCTATAATCTTTATAAATATAATTATTATTCTTTCTTATAATAGAATTATATCGCGATATAGCTTACTATACGTCTTTTATATATAATATATTTATAAAGCTTACTAATTTTAGAATTTTAAATTTCTTATTATTTTATTATTATAGCTATAATTAATTATACTCTTTAAACGTACTTATATCGCTTTAAAATAGTATATCGAGATCTAGTTTCTAGTAATTAAGATTATACTCTCTTTACACGCGTTATAAGCGCGTATAAGACGTTTAATACGATACTTATAAGATACTAATAAGTATTAAATCGCTTTAATAATTATAAGAAACTCGAGTTTCTTATAATTAAAATAAAAAAGATTAAAACTTTAAAAAATATTTATAATACTCTTATAAGTATATATAATATTATACGCCTTTAGATTAATTTATATATATTTACTCTTTATTTCTCTTATATAATACTTACGCTAAATATAAACTTCTTTTTTAAATAAATTTATCTTTAATAAACTTAATATCGCTAGATAACGACTTTAACTCTAATCTTAATAATAAAAAGAATAAAGCTAACTTCGACTTTAGCTTTAATAACTCTAATAATAAGTTTAACTTAGATTTATTTAGTAATAAAAATATTCTTATTATATCTATATTTTACTTCGTCTCTAGCCTTAATAATAACGGAGACGTTGCGATAGATAAAGTTAAAGAAGACGTCTTAATATTACTTAGTTCTAATACTATTATCGATATTATTAAATTACTAGATTTAAATAATTAGTTAAAACTAAAAAAGAAGAAAGTTTTTAATAAATTTAATTAAGCTAATATTATATCTATATTATAATCTTATTATAGCTTTAATTATAATCTAATAGACTTATATTTTACTAGCGAATCTTTAGATTATTTTTAATTCTTTTTAATCTTATAGCTATATTTTTTATTATAATAATCTTTAAACTAATTTTTAAATCTATTAATCTTCGAGTTCTTTTTTATATATATTTACTATACTTTTCGCCTATATAACCTTATTTTATTAAACTTATTAATTAAATTTTATATATACTCTATATTTTATTCTATAATCTATTAATTATATTTATTAAGCTATTTCTTTTAATAAATAAAGTATTTAATAATACTCTTCTACTTCTACCTTTTTAAGATTTTCTCTATCTTATTCTCTTTAATATTATTAATAAGATCTATTATAGAATACTCTAAAATAGCGATATTATCTAGTCTTTATTTATAAGGCTTAAGTAATAATATATAGAAAATAGAATAGATTTAATAAAAAAATAATAACTATAAATAATAAACTTATCTATTAATATACTTTTAAACTTAAAATAAATCTAATACTTTATTAAATAGCTTTTAATTTAGCTATTTTTACTTTAAATTCTAAATAAATAATATTACTAAATTCTCTTTTTTATAAATTTAAGACTTATATTTCTTATTATAAGACTTTACTTATATTTTAAGTATACTTTATTAGTATCTTTTAAGCTCTTATCTTATTATATTAATTTCTTTAATATATTTTATTACTAAGAATATCTTCTCTTTTAGAGTATTATTTTTAGAGTTTAATTCGAATACTAAGTTAAATCTATATAATACTTTAAATAAACTATAATTAATTATTTTATACTTACTTTATATATATATAAATTTTATAAGTAATAATAATAATACTTAATCGTCTTATTACTCTAAATAATAAACTCTTAAATAGTACTCTAATATTTAATTTTAATACTCGGTCTAGCTATCTATTTATAAGTAAAAGATAGTACTTAGTCTATATTTTATCTTTAATTAATAATATACTTATAACTAAAATATACTTATAAAAATAGATTTACGATCTATTATAATATCTTCTAATATATTATACTTAAGAATAATTTTCTTTATAAATAGCTCTTTTAACTAAATCGCGTTAATTATCTTATTAATAGAAATATATTAAACTATTTTAATATATCTATCTACTATTATAAGAATTATATTATAAATAAAACTCTTATATTTACTTAGTAGTAGATTTATAATAAAGTTTATTATAATTTCCTTTTAAAGTTTTATTAAAATAGAAAGCGCTCTTAACTTACTATAAAAATAATATCTTTTAACCTTAATATATTAATAAATATTATATATTTTAATATACTCTTTAATATCTATCTTAATATTATCTTAATAATATTTATAATTAATTAACTTAAGAGTCTTAGTTACGCTAAAATAGCTCGCTATAGAGTTATTATAATAATATTTTAATAGCTCTTTATAAATAGAAGTCTTATTAAAGATATATAATTTATTATTATAGTTTAATAACTTCTAGCTATTTATAATCTAAGCTTTAATATCTTATATTTATATATTCTATACTTTACTAGCTTTATACTATTTAATAAAAGCGTTCTCTTATTAAAGTATCTTAATAAGTTTATAGATAAGTTTATTATTTAGATTAAATACTATTTTACTAATAACTAATATATTAGCTACTAAGTATAAAACGAGCTATTTATAATTAATAATTTTAATAATAAAATTAAGCTACTTCTTAGCTATATTATATTTATATTAAATAAATATCTTACTTAAATTTTTTTAAAATTAAGATAGAGATTTTTTAAATTTTAAAGAATATATTATATTTAAGTATATCTCTTATATCGCTATAGCTATTAAATTAATAAGTATCTTTTTTAAATTAATTATTTCTTTTTTAATATTAATATCTAAGAGGTATCTTTAATCTATACTTAAATTATATTTAAATAGAGTATTTTTTATACTTTTTATATATTTATTATTAACGTTAGCTACGCTATATCTATATACTTCTTATATAGTAGAAAATATAGAGTTTATTAAACTTTCTATTCTAATTAGCTTTTACTATAAAGTAAGTAAAACCTTATTTATTACTTTATTTTTATCTCTATAATTCGACTATCTTAATAATATATTTATAGAGTTAGTCTTATCTAATCTATATAAAATAAAAAAATTAAAGTTAGAAAGTTTTATAATCTATTTAACTTATTTATTATTTAACTTTAATAATTCTATAAAGTACTTAAAATTATTATAATCTATTAAGACTTTTACTAAGTAAATACTTCTTTTAAGATAATAATATTAATATTTAAAGACTATTATAATAGTAAAAAGCTCTTAATTATAAGTCTTATAATTTCGCTTTATATTAATTATCTTTTTTAAATAGAAGGCTATAGAGTACTATTATCTAATTTCTTTAAATAATTAGATTAAAATATCTATTAAAGTAAAGTTTAAAGAGTCTATCTTAATATATATTAAGAGCTAAGAATTATAATAGCGTAATAAAGATATATTTATAAAGATATCTTTTAATATACTAAATATATATTTAGTATTTTTAGACTATTTAAATAATTCTAATTTAATACTCTTCTTACTTTCTTTTAATAGGTCTATTAAAGGGTCTACTATTTAAAAATAATAATAAATAAATCTTTAATAGAAATTTATAAAGCCTAGAAAGACTTATATATTATAAAAGCTTTTAAATTTAAATTATTTTTAAATTATAACTACTCTATAAGGATCTATTATAATATTATAAGTTAATATAATAAAATTAAGAAACTCTACTTTTATAATAAAAAACTTATATTTTTTTAAACTTATAAATAAATTTATATACTAAAGTTAATTAAGTATCTACTTAATATATTTAATATACTTTACGCGAGATTAAGAATAAATAAGAATATTATTTAAGTAGATTATATAAAGTTAATCTATTAATTCTATTAAAGACTTATTAATATAAGTCTAAAAAGTATCTAAAGCGTTAATAAGACTAAATAGTATTATAAGATATTTAAAGTAACTATAGTATATATAGAATATAATCTTTTACTTATTATTTTTATAAATCTAAATATAATAATAAGTATTTTTTAGATCTAATTTAATAAATTACTTTATATTATTTAAACGATCTAGTATTTTACTAATTAAAGATAATAAATATTAATTTTTTATAGTTATCTTATTTAATCTACGATAATTAATATATAAATATAAACCTTTATTCTTCTTAGAAATAAAGAGAATAGATATTTTAATTAAGCTAATAAAATATTAAATCTATCTCTTAATTAAGATATTATTTAGATAGCTTTTTAAAGTTATTAGCTTAATATTAAATAAATTATATAGTGAGCTAAATAATAGCTTTACTATAATCTTAATTATATAATTACGCTTTTTATAAAATAGAAGACGATTTACTTTCTTAATTAAAAATATATTCTTATATTTATTTAACTCTTTTAGAATCTATAACTCTAATACTACATTACTCGTATATATATTATTAGTCGATAATACGCTAATTATACGTTTAGATTATACTAAGACTATATTAACTACTACTAAGATATAAATAGTCTTATAACTCTTTAAGAAATTTATAAATTCTTAAAATTCTAAAATCTTAAATAATTATTTATTTATATTAAAATATTAAGTTTATTCTATAATATTAATTTTAATTTATTTTTTATTAATAATAGAAAGATCTAAAGTTAAAGATAATCTCTCTTTATTAATAATATAAAATATATATTTATATTATTTCTTATACGCCTAACTATTATAGAGTATAAATAATATAATATAAACTTTATAATAATAAGTAAACTTTCTATTTATTTAATTTAGTATAGAAAGCGAAGTATTAATCTTAACTAAATTATATTTTAAAGTAAAGTATTAACTAATTACGCTTATCTTAGCGCTATTATTTAAATAGAACTAAGTAGTAATAATATTATAACTATTCTAATCTAGAATAATATAACTATTATAAATTAATAATAATATAGAGATTACTTCTCTTTTTACTCTTATTAACGCGAAGTTTTTAATAAGAAATTATCTTTTCTCTTTTATTTAATTACGTATATATTATAATTACTTATCGATTTAATAGAGACTTAATTAGTATTTTTTAACTTCTTAAATTTCTTATAAGTAGTTATATAATAATCTATTTTATTATAATTATAATATTAAATAATTTTTAAATATTTATTTCTTTCTTTTTATTTATATTTTAACTTATTCTTAAACTTACTACTACTATATCTTTATAGAAAGCGTTTATAATAACTATCTCTTAACTATAGTTTTAAAGAATTTTAGTTAAATTCTCTATAATTCTCGCGCGAGATTAATACGCTATTTATATATTAATTTCGCGAAGAGTTTATATTACTTTTACGCTAGTTAATCTTTAATCGTATTATTAAAAATAGTAACTTATTTCTTATTATAAAAATTAATTATATATTAATAATAGCGACTTAAATCTTAGGTCGTAATCTTATAAATAAATAAACTATTTATTAACTTTTAATATAGAGATTTATTTATAATTCTAAAAAAGCTAAATAAGTACTAAATTATTAAATTATTTAATTTAGTCTCTACTATATATCTAAATACGCTTAAAATACGTTAAAACTATAATTAAGAGAATCTTTAATTTAATTTAGAAATATATTCTTAAATTTCTCTTAAATAAATTACTTATTAAAGTTTTTTAACTTAATAATATACTATTATTCTTTAGGGTTCAGTTTAATAAACTAAAGTATTTAAAAAATTTTATCTTACTCGATATAAAAGTACTTAATACTAAGACGAAATCTTTCCTCTATCTTATAATATTAATTATAATACTTACGAGTATTTTTATTCTTATATATTAAAAGGTTCTTTAGACGAAGTTAATATTAAGGTCTTTTTATAATATTACTCTCTTATATACTATTTAAGGTTTTCTTAAAACTCGTAATTAAGAATAACTTTATATTCTTATCTATATTATAAATATAAGTACTCGATATTATATCTCGTTCTAATAACTTAATCTTTTAATTAAGAATATTAAGACGATATTACTTTACTAATTTATTTTAATAATAAGTAGCTTTTACTATATATTTATTAATAATAAGCTTAAGTTATTTCTAATCTTTATTACTCTAGTCTAGATTTATCTTTAACTCTTAATTATTATTATTATTATAGTTTAAATTAATATTAAGATTATTATTTTAATTCTTATTTTTATTAATCTTAAATATATACTCTAGTACTTTAGACTATACTATAATATTAATATTTTAGCCTAATATTATTTTTAATAAGAATAATTTATTTACGATTTAAGTACGTTATAACTATAATTATAATATTAAGACTATATTAATTTCGAATTACTACTCTTTAAAAGAATTAAAGAATTAGAATTATTAAAAATAATTCTTAAATTAAGTTTTAAAATATTATAGTAATATAAGACTAGTAAGTATATATATTTATATATAATACTAAAGTAATAAATTAATTTTTAAAAAAGAGAAAAAGAACTTAAGAAGAAATTATCTTCTTAAGCTTATTTATTAAGATCTAGCTTAATATATATACTTATTAAGACCTCGCTAGATCTACGTATACTAAGCGTTCTAACGATACTTCGCTTATTATATAGTCTAAGTAACCTAGTCCTATTCTAACTAGATCTAATAAAGATATATATTATAATAAAAATATCGAGCCTTAAATAGACTATATATAGCTAAGAAGAAGAAAACTTTAGGAATCTTTAAGTAAAAGATATTCTAGAAAGTATAGATTAAATCGAAAACTAAAGATCTCTATCGAAATACTCTAAAAAATAGTAATATCGATAGAGAATCCTTATTATTAGAACTCGCTTAACGTTTAACTTAGCTTTTTTTAAGTCGTTATCTTTATATATATCTTAATATTAGGAGTATACCTAGGATTAGAATATAGATATATAGTTAACGAGAATATTATTAATAGAGAACTATCTAGCTATAGAAGAATAGAATATAAAGATATATCGAGTCGAAATAAGGTTATTTTAGAGTATTACTAGCTAGATTTAAGTTATACTCGTAATAGTATCCTTCTCTTTAACAAGATATATCCGTATATCTATATAGCTAGAGATATACGCGTATAGCTAACTCTATATCTCTATCTTAAAGATAGCTCCTACAGACCCTAGCTAAAGAGTTTAAGTAGAATCGAAAGAAATCTATATATATAAATAAATAATTAACTCCTAAGTAGTTAACGGCGATAATAATATTAAGACTCGACTCGTTAGTAACAGCTATATCGCTAGCCTTATATTATAATATTAAGAGGCTTTAAGAATAAAGAGAATTAATAAAGAATTAATAAAATAATAGTCTTAAACGTATTTAGTAATTTTAGAAGAAAAGCGAAGTTATAAATAAAGAAGATTTTAAATAAAGATCTCTAATTAGTTTAAAATAGTACCGACTTAAAATTTATTAGTATTCTCTAAGATATACGAATATCTAATTTCGAATCGAGGCTATTAATAGCGATAGCGAGATTCAGCCCTAACGTTATATAGCTCCGAAGAATATTATTAACTATACTAGTAAGAGATACGTATCTAGAAGACTTTATATAACGTCGTTACTAAATAGTAGAGACCTAAGTAATCGAGATTAAAATATTAATAAGTAAGATCTAGAAGGCCTAAGTACTAAATTTAAAGTACTTATAATAGCGCTAAGACTTTTATATTTCAAATTAATAATTAAAGGCTATCTATAAAATACTAAAGAGGCGTACTATTTCTTTACTAGTACTCTCTCAATTCTTTTCTACTATTAATTACTAAAATAACGGAGATATAGGGCCTGCTACCGGCTATACTACTAATACTCTTACTAGCGAGATACGAAGATATCTAACTATAGCTTAACTTAAGCTAGTACTAACTTCCTCTACTTCTTTTCTTATTTCGTTAACGCGTAAATACCGAGAGATTCACTTTATCTATATAGTTACAAGTTATAATAGCGAGGCTGTTTCTACTCTTATAAGGTCTATTCCGAGCCTCGATCTTCGCTCTTATATACTGATCTATATAGACCTAGACCTTCCTTTTAGCCCGTTTCTTACTAACTAATCGCTGTTCGTAATCTATTCTAACTAAGTACTTCTTAAACTCTAAGAATAACGTTTACGTTCTTTTATACTTAGTAGTAGTCTTACGTAGTTAATAGCTTAGTTTTTCTTTTAAGTTAAAGATTATACGCTTATTTATAATTTTAGGATATTTATTAGACTATAACTATTTCGTATACCTTATAAATTTTATATAGAATTTATAGAATAACTCTTAATCTTATTATTATAGATTATAATAAGTATAATAGTATTCCCGGTTAAGAACTAAAAGCGATATTTCGTAGAGATTATTAAGATACTTAAAAAGATTATTAACTATTAAGTAAGACCGTTAACGTTATTAGAATAAAATATAAGTTAGTACTATTTCTTTAATTCGTATTAAGATATACGTAATTTTAAAAGACTCGCTAGGATAGTAATTACTATTATAGATAAGTTTATCTTAAATAGCTATTTTCTAGTTATTAAATTTAGATTTAGTATCTTTAAAAATAGATAGATCTAGTAGCTTAATACTTAGTAAGCGTTTAACGAGCTAACTAAGTATTAGAGATTAGCTAATTTTTAAAGTCTTAAGATTTCGTAGTATAAAAGGAGGCGATATTAATATTAGAGCTCTTAATAGATCTCTCGCTTACTAGTCTAGCCTCTCTAATAGACCTTAAAATTAATTATATAAATTATTAGCTAATAAGAATCTTTATATATAAGGTATTCGAAGTAGAGGCGAGTTAGAAGACGAGAATCTTATATATAGATCTAGCTATCTAATAAAAGACTAATTACGACGATATATAGAGTATAGAGGAGACCGTAATATCGCTAAAAAAGAAGAGAAAGAATAAAAAGAAGAATAAGAAGAACTATTATTACGGCGGTAAGAAGACGTATATATAGATATTAGAGAATTTAAATAAGATCGAGATTAAGTATTAGATAAAGATTAATTCGAATTTATAGAATATATAATAGATAAATATAGATAAGATCGAAGTAGAGAGGCTAAGCGTAAAATAGATAATTTTAGTAAGATCTCTTTAGATTTATAATATCGAATTTCCGTATTAAGAGTAGAATATATTAAAAAGACTTATTTAAATATAACTTCTTCGTTTATTTATCGTTTAACGTCTTATAAAGAGTATATATTATTTAAATAGTACTCTTTTAATCCCGTCTAGATATTAAGAGGTATTTATTATATTAATATCGACTTTTTACGGAGAAGTTAGCGGAGAAAAAGATCTTAGCGCCTTTCTAAAGTAGCTTTCTCGATAGAAGTAGACCTCGTAAGAGATATAGATAAGAGCGAAGCGAAGATAATAGATTTAGAAATAACTATTTTTAGCTAGATATCTCTATTATTAAGATATAGAGTAGAAATCTTTATAGAAAGTATAAGCGGAGAATATAATCTTTATAAGGTTCTTATATACTTAATTCTAATTTATTTAAGGTGCCGTAAAGAATATAGGTGCTTTAAAAGATATTCTTTTAAATAGTATAGATTAATAGAGATTTAGAATTAGAATTTCTATATAGTAGAAAGATTCGGTATTATTCTTTATAATACTCGATTATCGTTTAAGCGATATAAGGGATATACGTTCTTTAGATTACTAACGTACTAACTAGATTCTAATAACGTATAGGTAACGAATTAATAATATAATATTAGAAGTATATCTAGGATTAAAATATAGATATATAGTTAATAAGAATATTATTAATAGAGAACTATCTAGCTATAAAAGAATAAAATATAAAGGTATATCGGGCCGGAATAAGGTTATTTTAGAGTATTACTAGCTAGATTCAAGTTATACTCGTAATACTTAATTCGTACTTTACGAGCTCGTATAAATAACGTATAAATATATAAAGCCGATCAAATTAAGAAGATTAGTAAGAAGAATCTCGGTAAACGAGTTAAATATAAGTATAAAAATTAAGATCGAATAGTATTAGATTTCTAGCAATATATTATTTTTATTAATAAGTCTTATTTTTTAAGAAACTCTTAATCTTAAGATCGAGTTTTACGAGAGATAGATACTCGATATAACGTAGAAAATCTAGAATCTAGACCTAATTTAAAACTCTACTTAATATACGTCTTCGGCTCTATCTCTTAATATTATAAAAGTATTCGAATCTATTATAACGAAAACAATTCTTCTTTAGTTAAGATCTAGAGATCTCGTAAGTCTACGAGATATTTAAAATAAGAAACTACGCCGGAGTATAAGAAACGTATTAAACTTTAATAAGAATCACTTTTATATAATTTCGAAATTAAGAAAAAAGAGAATTCTATAACTTAGAACTACTACGTTAACGTATTACTTTTAGATTATATTAAGGCTATTTATAAGTTATATATATATATACCGGAATAGTCTAATAGTCGGAGTATCTTAATAAAAGACGGTAATTCAAGTTATAATAAGAAGTCTAGACTATAAGACCGAGCTAATTAATTATAAGAACTTAATTAGATTAAAATACTTAAATACTTAGCCTAATTACACGATCTTAATTCGAAAGAAGATATTTAGAGTATTCTAAAGTCTCGAGTATACCGTCGTTAAAGACGAACTAAGAATAAATTAATTAAGGTGATTTTTAAAGAATTTAATAGAATCGAGATAAAGAAAGTCTAATCTCGTATAGCTGAAATACCTTAGCGATATTAAATACTTATTAAAACGGGTAGTAAACGTATTAAATCATCATTATAGTAATATTGGGATGGAATATGTATGTTAGAATCTCGAAGCCTGCAGTAGCCTGGTAGAACCTCGGTATTCAGACTTCTGACACCCACTGATGCGACGGAGCAAATGGCTTTGATGTTGCCTTTCGAGAAGCCATCCTCATTTGAGTCAATGATGATCCTATCTGGATAGACTTGGAAGGCCAGGAACGGCTCTTCACCGTCCGCCGTCGCTGTAGAGTAAGAGTTATCTTCAGCGTTCTGTATGAGCTCATATATAAGATGAGTCTCTTTCGAGTAGAGGTTATCGACAAGACTGCACAGGTCAGCCAGATTCTCTACACGGGAAAGTGCAATACATTTTGATAGAATCCGCGAGCTGTCTTCGTGTCTTTTGCAATGCCCGAAGCGCAGATGGCCGATTAGCAGCCAGAAAGTCTCGATCCTCCGCAGTGATGCCGCCATTGTCCTCCCTTACTTCTGCAATGAAGTCGCGGGCCTCTTCTTGGGAGAGAGTCGGCATCTTCAAGGAAGTTCAACGATCAGGAATAAAGGTAAAGTGGCTAGCACATGATCGACCCGATTGATGAAAGCCAAAAGTAAGGGCAAAAGCAAGGACAAAATAGAGAGGATGATCAGCGTATATGATACAAGCCTCGACCTTCTCTCAACGGTGAATAAGGCAGAAAACCAATAGACTAAGTAGCTAGAGAAGACTTCTCATGGCGATGAACTGCGCGGTCTTCCAAAGCTTCATGCAGTTGCTGCATTTAGGTCGAGCGCTTGGAGATGTTTCAAAGGCTTCAATATGAGAAGAAAAAAACCTTGAAGGTTGCTAGCACGTAGCAGGCTTTGAAATCCTGCTGCCCAATGCCGTGGTGGCTGAAACAGGCTGACAGGTGCAGTTCAAAGCAATGACGCTGATGCGACGTAGAGGATCAAAAGGCGCATAGCTGGGTTGGAAAACGCTCCAAAGCCCACACTACATATTGTAAATTGTTTTCTACCATTGCAGTAGAGCCATGCACCGATCGTCATGCTTCCAGATTTAGAAGAAACTAAATATTCAGAAATGAGCAGATCAAGCTCCAGCCGGCTTTGCCCCTCCAATGCATGTTCGAGGATGTTGTGGACGTCGAGCTCTGGTACTCGCTAATGCGATTGGATCATCTGGGCGGCTAGTCCTATATCCGGGTAGGTTCTCGTTTTAGGGGTAGATTATTGCGCCATATCGTTAATTTAAGGACCTTGTGCTGTGCTGTCTCATCATTGCTGAGCACCAGCTCCAAGGGCAATGCTCCCAATGGTCCGGACGGTCCGTCCAAACGCCTTGGACCGTCCAAATCGAGGCTATTTAAGTAGTCCGCAGTCCGTCCAATCTTCTGGACCGTCCAACCCTATTTTAAACCGTCCGGACTGCTAGTCCGAGTCCTTATTAAAGGTATTCAAAGCCTCTTCCTCTACTATAGTATCTACAATTATATATAGATCCTCCTTTGTAAAGATACTTAGTCGAAACTATAACTTAAGGTACTTTAACAGCTCGATACTCTCGCTTCTAAGATTACCTCGTAGGTCAGAGTCATTATTACTAGACGCTATAATATTATAGTATAGGTGTTAAAAGATTTATTGAAATTTAATTAAATCTCTAATCGCTACTAAAAATACGCCTATAGTACTTAGATATATATATTAAAATAGCGCCGATATTTAGCTGAGTACGAGAAACAGTTAAATATATCCGCTATATTTAGACTGTTTAGACTATTAGTCCAGACTATCTATTCAAATACTTTAGACCGTCTAATAGACCGTCCAGGATTTTGCTGGACCGTCCAGTTGGACTGGTTTAGTTGGACCGTCCGGACTGTTTGGACTGACAGTCCGGCCGGACCATTGGGAGCATTGTCCAAGGGCGTGCGACCATCTATTATCATTGCGCCGTCGAGTTAAGCCGCAATGATTCGTTGCTGACCTGAACACGCGCTATCTTTAAATGTATAGTTAGACCAGGCTGCAGTTTCAGCTGATGCACGCACCAGGGTAGATGCTCGTTTCGCAAGGACAATAAGATGTATGGTGGTTGGAGCCGGATGGTCTATGCTTTTTGCCTTGAAACCCTTCTACTTTAAGGGCGGTAGGGGGGTTTTGCTAATCCTCCCAGGATAATACTAGTATTATTTTAATTAAGATAGCTCTTAAAATTCTAGGACTTCAGATATTCTATCTATATTTCTAGTATAATAAAAGATCGTGAAATCGAAATATCCTAGGAGGCTATTTAAGGCTTAAGAGATTTTTAGCTTACGAGATCCCTCAGCTTACAAGATAACTAAGCTTTATAAAATATAATACGTTTAATTAGTATAGGGCCTATCGCAATATATCTATATACTCCGTATTAACCCTTACTACACCTAAGAATAATACTTCCGTAAGGTCCTAAAAGACCGCCCCCGCGAGGATTTTAGCTAAATCGTACGAATCCGAAGTTAGATTTTAAGTAACGTTAATATAATTTTTTATATAGAATTCCTAAGAGTTAGGCTTAGCGCTCGTATTTAAATAAATAATTTATTTTTTAAAATACTATCGTAAGTATCGTATATATAGGATCTTTTCCGAGATAACGAGATTTCTTAATAGAAAGTATTCTGAAATAATCGTTACAAGAAAAGAAATCAAGCTTAGAACTATTTTAAATAAATAGATTTCCTCTAGGAATTAATTATAAGATTAATTTTATATAACATCTCTTCTTATAGACTTATCTGTAAGAAAAGACTACTAGCATCATTGCGAAAAACCCCCAGCCGCCCTTAAAGTACGTTTGAGTTAGTCGCGCGACTATTAGCGTGTGCAGAATTAGCGTATGCAGAAAACCTTACAATCCTTGGCATTGACAAATATCCACACACGTCTAAGAATAGCTGCAGAACGTCAATTCCTCTTCCTATATCTAAAATTTACTGCTCTTAGCACCTGAAGCCTTGTATAAACCTTCAGCCAGAAGAGAAGGTCAAAGATGCAACGCTGTATGGCAATATTGTGTGCAGCTACGAGGCAGACAGACTTTTCTAACATATCTCAAGAGGGAAAAAGGTAAGAAAACGCCAGGACAAGATATGTTAAATCATGTTTCGTAATTCGGCCGTGACTTGCCATCATAGCTATGTTTCGCCCAGGGACTTGGCCGGTCTGTATCGCAATATCGCAAGCAGCATCATTCCTCTCTTGGTGTGACTGCGACACCTCGTTATTCTCTCCCATGCGGACGCCGAGAGCTGTGAACTCGTCCAAATCTTTGACAGGGAAGACGAGCAGGTGGTTTTGGAGGCTCCGGCGGGACTGGTAGTCACCGTCGCCGATGGGGAAGAAAATGCGGCTGTAAAGCATCTTCGTAAGAGCCTTGCAGTTGCCCTGCTGCAAAGCGGCCCGGCCATCCTTCCAACGTTGTTCGGCGGACTCGTGGATTATGATCCAATCGCTATCGGTGGTGCCTGTAACTCACTCAAGTCTCTCAAACATGTCGCGCTGGCTAAGTAGGAAGCTCGATATGCAGATGGAGCCGTTGCGGGACTGCGATTGCGTAGGCGCCCGGTCCCCCTCGTCGTCCGGAAGCTCTTTCAGACTCAGCAAACTAGCGATGGCTCGACCGTATTGAGGCCCGGTGCTGATATTAATGGCCACGTTGCCGTAGTCGAAAAAGACGAAGGAGCGCTTCTTGAAATCGAACCCGTAGCGATCCGGTCCGCCGCGTAAGCTAACTTCGTACCAGAAGTTCCAGACCAGTGATAGGTATGAGCTGACGCCGACATTAGCGGCCGCGCGCACGGTCTTGCTGATGGCGCCGCTTGGAGCCGTCACGGACATGGTGATGATCAAGACATGCTGTCTCTACAGCGCCTGCACCAGTGCCGTGTCATCCTCGCCGCTGTAGTCAACTTGAGCAACCTGAACACCTTCAGGCCGTTTGGTGGCACTGCTAGGACGTGCGATAGCTGTCACGACAGGCTTGCCGGTCTTGAGCAATGCTCTGCTAGGTGCTTTCCCACATTGCCCCCGGCCTGTCTTAATTTACACACGTTGGCGTGGAAAATGGACGTACCCCGACAATGGAAACCCTCTCGATGCGGTTGAAGAAGCCCTAAGGCTGATCGTTGCCATATTTTACGGCCATAGTGGTCTTTGAGGTGAAGGCTAGAATTAGAGAGATAGTCCTTGGTGTACTATGGTCGTCTCGATGGGTAATCTGCGTGATAAGCCGGCAGATAGCTCGCAGATATCGAGTCATGCCGTCTATTACACAACAGACTAAGAATGTAAGTCAGGGTTTACTTAGTGATCCCTCGGGTACAGAGATAGATCAAGCCCGATAGGATTGTAAAATACAGAATAAGGTGCGGAGTCTGAAGCACAAGAGCACGAAAGGGGGCAATGCTGAGCAGTGACAGTAGCTGAGTACCTAGTACTATTTTATCTTATGCAGGCAGACATAAATGATCTTCTCAACAAGCGACGGATTATCATTCTTCGGGAGCCGATCGGGATATATGACGGCACAAATCCTAAAACTTCCCCATCCGGTCAATTCAAGGGGAAATCTCTAAACCGTCTCCTAATATAATACAGGAGAATGGTCGGCCATGCCTATCAGATATCATCGTCATGTTAGAGACTGACTCCTCTTGAAGTCAGATGTTTGTCCCCTCTACTACGCCATTCGCAATTGGAATTTTTCACAATGTCTTCTGAACAACCAAAGGATGTTTCTGACACGGCATTCCCTCTCGAGGAGCTAAGCTGGACGATAACCAAGAATGCCAGTATCGTGAGCCAGTATCTGGGAACGAACCAGCTTCCACAACCGTCGTTAAACAGCGACGGGCCTAGTATCGTCATCCCTGGTGATTCGCCCCAAAGTATCCAAAAAGCGCGGCAGAATCTCATTGCAGCATCTCTTGAGCTTTTACAGCTTGCGATTGGGCCCAACGAATTCCTGCCCAATCTCGCTACTGGTGTAAGACTTATGCCTTCCTCCCTTTAAGCCCGCGATCATACGTACTCATGATCTAAAGTTTCAATACATATCCTGCCTTTCCTGGCTCTGTCACTATGACATTTTCCACCTCGTCCCCTTGAACGATGCGATTAGCTATGTAGACCTTGCTACCGCTGCCCGTGTTCCCGAGCAGCGCCTCAAGAGCGTCGTCCGCATGGTCATGACCAACACACTCTTCCGGGAACAACAGGATGGCAAACGCGTCGGTCACTCAGCGACGTCGGCGTTGCTAGCACGCAATGCCGATGTGTACGCCTACGCTACTTATATGTGTGCCAAGTCAGCACCAACAGCTATGCACATGGTAGCAGCGCATCAGCAGTGGGGGCCCGCCAGCACGCGTACTGATGAGACGGCATACAATATAGCCTTCAGCACAGATTTGCCCTTCTTCGAACATCTCTCGAAGGACGATGCCAAGATGGGCGAGTTTGCTAGGTATATGCGGAACGTAAGGAGTAGCGAAGGTGTTAACCTTAAGCACCTTGTTGCTGGCTTCACATGGCAAGATGTTCGCAATGGCGGAGTAGTCGTCGACGTGAGCGCCCCTTCTAGATGCGAGAGCAGCGGTGAAAAAGATTTACTGATCTTTTTGCACCGTCTAGGTGGGCGGATCGACTGGCAGCGCCGCTATAGCGCTGCTCAAGGCATTCCCCCATCTTACCTTCGTGGTGCAGGACCTACCTTCCAACACGGAAAATGGACAGAGAACTGCCGCAGAGTCATTGCCCGCCGACATCACCTCTCGCCTCACTTTCCAGGCCCACGACTTCACCCAGCCGCAGCCGGTGCGAGGCGCCGACGTGTATCTTCTCAGAATGATCCTGCACGATTGGCCTGATGGCGAAGCCGCAAAAATTCTCCGAAACGTCGTCGCGGCGATGGACAAGACGAGATCACGGCTGCTGATCATGGACACGGTGCTCCCGATGCCAGGGTCGGTGCCTATTTCTGTAGAACGTATTGTCCGGGCCAGAGACTTGACTATGCTCCAGGCTTTCAACAGTAAGGAAAGGGATCTGGATGATTGGAAAGAGCTGCTTGCTGCTGCCGATCCAAACCTGCAGTTGGTCCGGGTCGTCCAGCCGTTTGGTAGTGCCATGTCGATTTTGGAGGTAGCGTTGGTCTTACAGCAGCCGAATAGCTCTACGAATCTATATGATGGGCATCCTTGCGGATAAGATGTTACCTTGAAGTTCCTCATCTCACTCAATGCTATGGCTCTGTGCCGTGCTTTTGCCAAATCTAGCAACTGTTCAGGAAGCCTGGTCTGAGGCAAACCGTAACATACACACGTACACCACACACATACTTCAAAGGCGAGTATCGCTGATTGTTATCTTGAGATCCTGGCTGGCAATTGGTGTTCTCAACAATCGTGAGGCTATCCAAACCGGCACAAGTAAACATGTAGATAGATGATTAGACCGAACAAACTCTCTGAATAAATAAATTTCTCTAGAGTTACTTTATAATACTGTTATAATAGATAGATAAACCCCTCAGATTTACTAAATACTACCTCTTAAATTCTAAGATTTACCAAAATCATAAATATATCTAATACTTTATATCACCCGCGCCTTTGTCAACTCAAAGACATCCTTAACAAATCTGCCGTTAATAGTATCTCGGACGACAGAATACCTAGCCGTGTTTGAAAACCCGATCATACCTGATATGTTGATGAAACCCCCTGGTAATAGAATGTCGTTGAAACCCCGACAGTTTTGAACCCCGACCATTCCCGACTGATAATATCAAGCCCCGATCGTAAATCCGACCAGTTAGACCCCGACTGTAACTCTAGTCAAATTCCACACCGACTGAGTGGATGTCGCCGCGTATTACGTGAGAAGAGCTACGGCTCCGTACTTCATCCATGTATCAAATAGGTTTACACAACGCTACTCTGCGGCGTCTCATCTTGCCATGATCCAACGAGCTATGTCAAGATCCGTGAACACAATTGTAAAAGAATCGTGTATACATAGCTATCGTTAGCAACATGGGCAGGAATAGTCATGCGAGACATCTTTTGATCTATCTCGCTTATCTTCGGAAGATTAGAGGATAATTGCGATTGGGTTAACCATTACTAACCTCTGAAACATCTAATATTTCATTTTTATTGACTTTCCATTACCCTTAACATAGCGAGAGATCTTTGTTAAATAAACAGAAAGACTAACGAATTCTCTATTGACTGTAGCAATATCTATCCCATCCGCTGGCGGGGTCCATAATTCAGGGGTTCAGCCCTACTCTCCGTCCCGCAACTATCAAATAAAACAACGCGTCCAAAAATCAAATAATAGCCACATAAACTAATACTATACCTCGTAATAAGACGTTTAATAATCTAGATTACGTAAAGAAGGATTCTAAGCCTTCTAAGACTTTAAAAGAACGTCCTCTAAGGCCTATATTATTGCCTAAATACAAACCAGTAAAAATCAAGCAGCTATAAGTTAATAACGAGAGTCAATTACCTGGTACTATTGCTCCAGATAATACGTATACGATATTTAATTTATTCTTTAATAATAAGGCTATTAAGATACTCGTACTTTATATCAATAAGTACGCTTTTCTGAAAGGTGTTAAAACCAGCTAAAACTCGGAAACCTCTCCTAGAATTATCAGCTAACTCAGTTAGACCACGGAGTTTGAATAAAGAGAAACGACGTAAGCGTACCCCTAGAGGTCTTCTTAGTTACAGGCTATATTGAACTTATATTTGTAACCATATAGGGTGTTGGAAAGAGTATCTAGCTGCAATTCCAAGTATGTAGAAATTTGGTGGGGGATGCCAAGGAATTATGGACCCCAGGCGCCAGCGGATGGGATACTATGGAACTATTGTTGAAATGTGCCTCGAGTCTCCATACTGTGCATACATGGCTTGAGTGCCTGTATCTATTCATGTCCATTCTGGGGTGGGTAATTTAGCTCAAAAAGCCAATCTCTTTCCAAATGTGAATGTATTTCCTAACCACCTCCTCACTCACTGGCCCCACGGCGGAGAGGGTCTTGGAATGCTCCAGAGTCTTCTTCACATCCAGAACGAGAGCGCCGCAAGACATTCGAAGGTAGTTGCTCTCCATGAAGTCCAAGAGAGTAGCAGCTGGGTTGTTTCGCTGCGGTGCTGTTCGTACACTTTCGATCCACTCCTCGAAGGGGATCAAGTTCGGTATATTTAGCGCGTCTGCCAAAATAGTGTTCATCTCGCGCCAGGGTTGACCGACCGGATTCTCAATGTGGTAGACTGGGTGGGGTGTACGGTCAGATAGGACGAGATCGGCAAGGGTCCCGGCTTATGTCATCTACCGGAGTCCAGTAGACGGTGCCGGCCGTGTCAGGTAGGGCATTCAACGTCTGCGACGACTTGATCAAAAACCCAAAGTGCTCTATAGGGGGCCAGTACCCGCTGCTCTTAGAACCGGCAATCTGTCCCAGACGGACAGCCATAGTGCGAAACCGGTCTGAATGCCTGTGTAAAGTCTCGTCTAGCATCCTCTCGCACCCCCACTTTGCATCTCCATAGCCGTTCGGCAGGACCGAGTCAATGTCGACCCTGTTCTCAGGCACCATTGTTTGCACTTTCCCATTCCCCCAACCATAGCGCCCAACGACGCCAATAGATGACACCATCTGGAAGCTGAACCTAAAACTATCTGCACGCCGACACACGACGTCGCGAGCAAAGTCGATGAGGTAGCGCATGAACTGGAACTGCGATTCGAACCCAGCCAGAGCACGCTTTGCACTCATAGGCCACGCATTGTGAATAAGGTGAGTGACAGAACTCACGAGCCCATTGTATTCGTTGCCCGAAAGTCCGAACATTGGCTTCGAGCTGTCAGTCTGCAACACCAACAGCTTGGGCCTGATTTTGTCGAAGGTTCGAATACCTTTCTCCCTCATTGCCTTCTGTTGACGGAGATAGGGCTCTACATTCTTCTTGCGATTCAGACAGACGACCGTCTTCACGTCAGGATCTTGTGCGATTTGGTTGACCAAGTGGCTTCCTAAGTTCCCCGATGCTCCTGTCACTAAGACAACCTTCGCGTTATCCCCTAGAGCAGTAGGTGAGGGTAAAGCAACGGGTGCAGAGAATCCGGCAGTGTACTTCTGAACATAGTCGTCGACAGCCTTCTTGCGAGCTATAAGGGCAGCTATTTCGCTCTCAGTTCGTAGCGGGAAACTGTTCGTCTTATCACTGTCCTCTGCAGTCTCTGGGGCTGGAGTGGGGACTGGATTGCTCTCCGTTAAGCGTTTGGTTGCGACGTCTGCATTTGTACTTGCAAACAGCAACTGCTTCAGATCGCCCACAGTTTGACACTCCACGAAGAGAGACTCGTGCCAAAAGTCATGTCCGAGCTCATCGCGCAACCGACTTACGATGACGAGCGACAAAAGAGAGTCCACACCACAGTCAGCGATATTGGTGTCGTCGGTGAGTTCTTCCTTCGCGACTCCACTTTCCTCTGAGATGATCTGGAGAGCACACTGGAAGTCAAGCTCGGGGGCGAGAAAGTTCTCGTCGGTATCTGGTATAGTGATTCCTGTTGTGCTAGATGCTGGCGTGGGCGTTGCGTTGCTTGAACTTGGAACAGGAGTGATTCCACTCACGCTGACTTCGGGTCCTCCCAAGAACTTCTTCAGATCACCAACCGTGGGGCAGTCGAAGATGAGCGCGTTAAAATCAAAGTCCACGTCAAGCTCTTCCTTGAAGCGAGCCGAGATGGTAAGACCTAGTAGAGAGTCAACTCCAACGTCACCGAAAACGGTACTGTCAGTCAAATCCGTTAATGCAAGACCGCTCTCTTCGGCGATGATCGACAATGCTTGCGCAAGCTTAGACGCATAGGATTCTCCGCTGACTGGAACAGGGACCTGTGTTGCACCGATAGAAGAGGGGGGTATCGTGAGAGTAGGCTGTTCCTTTTGCACACCTTGCTGCTTCTGTGACTTATTTCCGCTTTCGATTGACAGAATGAGT
>JAEUBB010000156.1:28849-41211 GCA_018257885.1 Parmelia sp. 050094 | reverse complement strand
TCGCGCTTGAGGGGTGCATCTTCGAGCAACAAGGCCGAGTTTCCACCTGCAGCGCTGAAGTTGTTCACGAAGGCCCGTCTAGGCTTTGAACGATTCAACCCTTTTTCCCAAGAGGTCGGCTTCAGGGCGATCTTGACATTCCGCTCGTGCAGATCGGTCGGGAACTTGTGGTTGATATTTGTCTTGATCCCACAGTGCGGAACAATCGTGTTCTTCTGCATCATTAACAGTACCTTGATGAGGCTCGAGACACCCGAGGCAGCCTCACCGTGTCCGATATTCGCTTTCGCGGATCCCAAATAGAGAGGCTCGTTGCTGCTTCGGCTTTTCTCGACCTGGTTAAGAGGCGGTGCAAAAGTGTCCAGAGTACTCGACATTTCCCCGGCATCACCGGCTTGGGTACCTGTACCATGCATTTCGACGTAGCTGACAGTGCGGGGATCTACGGCGCCTTGGTTTAGAATCTTGTTGAAAACTGCGCGTTGAGCTCCGACGTGCGGCCGAGTGATTGACTCTGACTCCGCCGAGTGGTTAGTGTACGCACCCAAGATTAATCCTAGAATCGGGTCATCGTCAGCAATGGCATCGTCAAGACGTTTAATTATCACCGTCCCAATCCCTTCTCCACGGCAGTACCCGTCGGCCGAATCATCGAAGGTTTTACAATTCCCAGTTCGTGAGAGAAAATGGCCCCTATCAAGTCCAGCCGTGAAGTCCGGGTTCGTCAAAACGTTCGTCCCGCCAGTAATTGCCGTATCAATATCCCTTCACCACAACGAATTGCACGCGAGGTGAATAGCAGCGAGACTGGACGAACACGCCGTATCAACTGCGAAACTCGGACCACTGAACTTGAAGCAGTAGTTAATACGTCCCGGTATAAATGCTCGATTGCCACCCGGGATAAAATACGTATCAATATTTTGGGCACTATTCGTCTCCATCCAGTCATTGCTAGTCACACCGTAGAAGACGCCGACACGATCACTTCTGGTCGAGGGAGTTGCGTCTGAAACAATCCCAGCTTGTTCGATTGCTTCATAAGCTGTCATCAAGGCAAGCCGTTGTGCAGGATCGATTTGCGGCGCTTCTCGAGGCGAGATACTAAAGAAGCGCGCGTCAAATTCAGCTGGGTTATCAAGTAGTAGTAGTAGTAGTAGTAGTATTCAATAGTGGAGGTTATTCGTTCAAGAATTGAACGAACTCTTTCGCCCCCACCAGGGTCTCGATTAATAACTATACTTAAAGAAGAGTCTTAATCTCGAGTACTAACCCGAGGCCTAGTTCTTAGTTCTAAGCTACTTCCGTACACTAAAATACCTAGCAAGGTCGCTAGCAATATTAAAGATAGATTCTTAGCGTTATAAGTCTAAATAGATTTCTTTTTTTAGTCTTACTATATTTAGGTTTTTAGACTTTATTAACTAGATCTTCTACTAGGCTTTATAACCGCTATCTAAAATATATAAAGAGTCGCCTATAAGAATAGTTGCTATACGCGACACCTTTAAGGGTACTAGAAAGAATTATATTTCTTTATATAGCTCGCCCTTATAATGCTTTAAAAACCGTATAAAATAATTAATAATCTATTAAAGTAAGCTCTCTATTTCTCTATTTCTCTATCTTATTTTCTTATAATTCTCGTAATAGTTAAGGTGTTTCTAGTATAGAAGTAGCCTTATTTCTAGCGTATATATACTTAGAGAGTAGTTCTTCTTATATATCTAAAGCGTTCTAAAACGTCGCTATAGATATTAGTACTAAACTAAATATCGACTATTTCCCTCTTAAAATAGTTATAATACGTTTATTAGTATCTTATTCTATTTCTTAGTCTTTATAATTACTTTCTACTACTATCTCTACTACCTCTTAATTTAATAGATAGCGGTAGTATATTATAGTCTCTTAGTCTATATTATAAAGTCTACCGTATCCTCTATTCTTATTAAATCTTTAAGAAGAATATTAATATTAGTCTTTTTATCTTTTATTTAGAGTATAATCTTCTATAGCTCTTTATATAGCTTATAATATAATAATATATAATCTCTAATTTTAATCTTATACCTATAAAAATAATTAACTTTAAACTTAAAAACTTTAATCTTAGTAAAAAAGCTATTAAGATCGATATATATTATTCTTATTTAAATAAGTATTATACTTCTAGCTTTATCTAGAGCTCTATATTTATTTAGTATATAGCGATTTAAGATAGACTTTAGTTACCAAGTATATCTTTTAGATCGTTAAGCTTTTATCGAATTATTCTAATTTTATACTTACTTATTAGCGATATACTTATAGTGGATCGCGCTTTATAATATAATAAGTAGCGGTAGATCTAGCGATATTAATACTAGAGATCTATTATTCTCTTCGTATTAGTCTATAGCTTCTTTAGCTACTTTATTAACTTTCTTATTCCTTAGTACGTCTTAGTATACTAGGATTTAGTAGATTTCAACTTAGTAATTTAGAATTCCTAAAAGATAAATAATTCTAATAAGTATAAATTATCTTAATTAACTTTAAGAGTTATAAGCGTTATAGATAACTAATTAATTATTAATATAAATAATAACTAATTATATATTCTAAAGCTTTAAGAGCTCTTCTAGAATTTTAAGAATAAAATATAGATCGTAAAGTTCTCTAAAGTAGATTATAAACTTTATATTAAAGTTAATATAGACGGCTCTTATCGAGACTAATATATTAAGTCTATTTTAAATAGAGACTATTTAAATTATTACTATTCTAATCTTCTTATTAATATTACTATCGTTTATATAGATAGTTACGTACTAAGAGTTCTCTTAATAGATCGTCTAATTATAGTTTCTTATAGTAATTTCTATATTATTAGTAATAATAATATAGGGCGATTTCTATTATAGAGGATTAATATAGAGTATATAAAGTTCTAAGATAGCGAGCTATATATTATAAATAACTTTATATCGTTTCTAGAGTCTTTCTAGAAGACTTAGTCTAGCGTATATTACGCTAAGCTTCTTAGTCTTTAAATATTAACTTTTTAATAAAGACTAATTATCTATTCTCGCCTATTAAAGGCGCCCGTAGATTAGGCTAATAACGGTATAGAAAAGAGAATTATTAATTATATTATTTAGTACTTACTAAACTAGTATTAGAAATAATTTAATATCTAAAGCGTTCTTTAAAACTATCTTAAATACCTCGAAGATAAGCTTTATATATTATTTTTAAACTCGATATATAAATTTTAGTATCTTATCTTCTTATTCTTTAGTCTTATATTCGTCTAAGGAGTAATACTAGACTATTATATAATAAATAAATAGAAGAAGTACTATAAATATATAAATTATTTATAGATCTTTTACTTTAATTCCTTAAATTAAGCTTTTTAGAACTATTAATATTATAATTTTATTATCGACTTTCGCTTCTATTTCGTTAATATAAATATTAAAGGTTAAGCGCTAGTTAAAGTAGACTTCTAGATACTTAAGATACTTCTTTATCTTATAAATAGTATTATTTAATTAAAGTAAAGTTATATTTATCTAAAAAGTTAGAATAAAATAGATAAGTTAGAATTTATTAAAATTAAATTTTAAAACGTATCTTAGTATCTATTTAAGATAGATTAAATAAAGGATTCTTAATTTATTAATATATTTCTTAACTATATCGCTAGAAATTAGTATTCTTATATTATTAATATATTCTATCTTTATAAATTCTATCTCGGGCTTTATAACCTCTTTAATAAGATCGCTATTATAGAAGTAGTATAAAAAAGAGAAAACTATTAAATCTTAAAGAATATCTATTTTTTAAAAAAAGAGCTTAAATTTAAAGTCTAAAACTTTAATTTTAATAAAGTAATTTAATATAAAGCTCGCGACTTATTTTATAATTATACTACTAACTTTCCGCTTACGGAGATTATAGAGTAGTTAGAAGTAGTTAATATTATTAAAGATCTTTAAAATATTTAAATATAATAGACTATATACTCTATCTTATTACTAAGTAGAGTATATTATCTTAATTAGTATATAAAGCGCGTACTTTATTATAATTTCCTTTCTCCTCTTAAAGTAATTTTCTAAGATAAAAATATACTCTATTATAAGATAAAGTAGTTAAGTTATTATTATTAATTTAAGAGCTTTTCTTAATATACTAAGAAGTATAATAGATTAGTAATTTTTTAAAAGAGAGTAATTATCTTTTCTAAACTTATATAAAGTTATAATAATAAAGTTTTTAAAGCTAATAAAATAATATTCTTACTTTAGATACTTATTAAAGAGTTATATAAGTAGCTCTTATAATATTAATAGATCTTTTTATAAAGCTATATTTAGTATCTTATCTTTACTTAAAGAATTTTATAGAGATAGTTTATTAATCGCTACTCTAACTTTCTTAACTATAATTTTTAAAATTAGTAAAGTTATTAAATATTTATACTCTTTAAAATTATTTAAATTAGTTATTAAAGATTATAAAAAGAATCTTTTTATAAGTATAGCTATCTTCTTCTTTTTATTAATTATTATTATTCTATTTAGCTACTTAAGATTAAGAATAAAAGATATAAATAAGATAGATTAATTTTTAATCTATTTTATTAATCTTTATATTTTTTTAATATTCTTTATAACTTCTTTAAGCTTAGTACGATAATCTTATCTTAAAGTATTCTTAATTATACGCTTCTTTTCTTTAATTTATCTATAAGTACGTCTCGCTATTTAAATAATTTAAAAGTAATTATTTTTAAAACTTATCTTAAGTTTCTAATAAATTTATTAAGAGTTATTATATTTTTAATATACTTCTCTATATTCTAATATAAATCCTAGCTTGCGGAAGTCTCTCTTTTTATTTTTTAAAATTAAGAATAATAGTACTTAATTAATTACTTTAAAGATTTTTAAAAAATAGAAATTAAGATCTTTAAGTATTAATTCTTAAAAGATTTACTTAATAAAAAGAAAGAGCTCTTAGTTATATTATTTCTTATTAATTTTTATATAGTTAAACTCTATTAGAGACTCTTCTTCTTTAATAGCGATATCTACTTTAATCTCTATTAAATAGTAATTTAATTTAGCTTCTAGATTATCTTAAGTTTAGTATTAAATAACTTAATCTATAAAACCGTCTATTATAAAATAGAGATTAAGTATATAGAGTCTTAAAAACTCTATTTTAAAGATTCTTATTTTTTAAAATAAATACTAAGTTAAATAAAATTTACTTATAATTTTAAGAAGCTTATTTACTTTAAGACTTATATTTATATAGCTTTTTCTCTATACTAGATAATAAATATTAAAGTTATTAATAATAATAATTTCTATAAGTCTATTTAGATAAGAGTAATAAAATTATTTATTATTATTTAGTACTTTTCTTAAAATATTTAATACTCTTTTTTTTAAGTTTTTAAATAGATTCTACTTCGGTTCTTTAGATCCTTAAGAGAGATTATATATATTAATAAATTAAATAATAACGTCTTTAATAATTTATAAGTAAAGTTAAAATTTAAGACTTATTATATTTATTAATAAAAATATAATTAGCTATAAGATTATTATTAAAAAAATACTTTTATATATAAAGATATAAACTTAAAATCTACTACTACTATATATATTACTATCGAGATAGTAAATATAATAAGAAGCTTTAATTAAGTAATAAGTAGTAGCTATCTAAGTATTAATTTAAAGCTCTTAAATAATAATTATATTATATTTATATATTTTAGAATTATATAGAAAGTCTACTATTACTATATTCTTTAATTTATAATAATTATAGAATATAATCTATAGTCTTCTATTTTTAAAGATAGAAGTTATTAGAGCTAATTTTATAATCTTTATTTTTATTTTAGCTACTTACTCTATTTATTATTATCTTTCTTTATAGACCTCTACTCTTAAGAGGTATTAGCGAAGTTATATAAATAATTAAGAAGTATATAGCTAGAATTAAGAAGTTTAAAAATATTTTTTTAAAGAACTTTTTTAATATTATAAGACTTAATCTATAATTATAGTATTTAAACTTTAATAGATTTAACTAAAAATTGAAGATAATTAAAAATATAAAAGAAAAAGATATTTAAAAGTTAAATTTTAAAAGAGAAGCTTTAATAAGATTTATTTTAATAGTTTTTAAATTCTTTATATATTCTTTAACTATTATTATTAATAGTATTATTAGCTTATTCTCTAATACTAGTTTAGAAACTTCTTATTCTTATAATTTATCTATTTATATCTAGTATTTCTATATAAATAAGACATTATTAGTAAATTTACTTATACTAGCTTTATTATTCTTACTTATATTAACTTTATTATTATTAATCTCGCTTATACTAGCTTTATTATTATTAATCTCTAATATATTTAAAAATATATTAAGTATAAAGTCTTTATAATTTCTACTTTTTCTTTATCTTTTAAAGGGATAAATTAGGGTTCTAATATATCTTATTACTTTTAAAGATCTTAGAGTTATTACTAAGTAGTTACTAAAGTCTAATATATTAACTTTCCTTTTATTAAACTTTAAAATCTAAAATATAATCTTTTTTAGAGCTTTATTATAAGTATTACTTTTATATAATAGATTTATAAGTACTTTCTTTATTAAAATTATTTATAAAGTACTTTTATATAAGATTTTCTTCTCTTTCGCTATTAGCGAGCTATTAGAATTATTAGTATTAAAGAAAGAAACTTATTAAACTTTAAAGACTTAGATTAAGAGTATTTATATAGCTTAGACTTAAAGTTCTTTATTTTTAAGAAAGAGTTAATACTTAGTAATCTTTTTATCTATATAGTTTTATAATTTCTTCTATTTTTTAAAGTAGATATCTTTCTTTAAGCTATATTTTTTAATTTTATAGTAATAGTAGAAGAGATAATTAATATAATAATCTCTCTTAATATACTTAATAGCGCTATATTATTTATATTTCTTATTAGAATAATAGTAATATCTTTTATATTTATAATCTTAGTACTTATAGTACTATCTTAGACTATAGTTATATATAAAGTATTTATAAATATATATTTATCTCTCTTAAATAAGCTTTCTCTTTATTATAAGATTAATAATTTTAGAAGAGAGAAATATAATAATAATTAATCTATATATCTATTAAGAGTTATATCTTAATAGTTAGTTAATAAATTTAATTCTATATATCTTAATAATATTTAAGAGTATAGAGTTAAATTAATTAAATTTATTTTTAACTATATTCTATATCTTAATACTAAATAAATTTATAGTAACTATACTAACTATATATATTACTATAGAGAACGTTTTAGATATTACTTAAGCTATTATTTTAAAGAGTAATAGTTATAGTTTCCTCTTTATAAGAAAAGATATATTTTTAATATAAAAGATTTTAAATTAAAAGTCTCTACTTAGAAGTTAACGCGCTAAATAAATAAAAGCCTATAGATTATCTTCTTTATAATTATAATTTAAAGGTTTCTTAATCTTTAAATTATTATATATTATAGCGTTAATATTATTTATTATCGCTTAATCTTAGATTTTTTTATAATATCTAGTTATTATAGTTATATCTGTAAGCCTTATTATTAGCTTATACTTTAATAATACGTCTACTTTTAAGATAATAATATAGTTAGAAAATTAAATAGATAGAGAACTATTCTAAGCCTTTTTATCTATAATTTTTAACTTAAACTTAAGTTTAAGAAGTTAATTTACTATTTATTATTATTAATAATCTATCTTATATTTAAACGCGTTTAGTTTCTTTTATAAGAGTATTTTTAAGAATTTCTTATAAAATATTTTAAAAAAGATCTTAAACTTATTTAACTATTTAGATATATTAGTATTCTTTATCTTAATACTATTTTAAGCTATATAACGCGCTTTATTAAGTAAATAAATAGTATAATCTTTAAGATAATATAAGTAATTTTTATTTATAACTTTATCTTTCTATTATAATAACGTTTTAAATATAATAGTAATATTAATAAGGATTTAAATAAAAGCTAAAAGCCTCTATTATAGTTTGCCGTTATATTTGAGGGAATAAACGCGTCCGTAGTTAAGTAAATTTCAAAAGAAGGATTTGATCAAAATAGATGTTCCTAATTCGGAGGATATATAATTAGCTGGGTTATCAAGCCAGCAGCCAAACGGCGTTGCGCTCGTGTTTTTCAGGGCTCCTGTAGGGTCTACGTGCGTTTTGGTATCCCAGTGAAGGGCTGGAGCAGGCTTATGGACATCCAGACCTTGGTACAGAAGATCCCAGAATGCCTCGTTGTCCTTAGCAGCAGGGAACCTTCCGGACATTCCGATGATGGCGAGCTTCGGTGTCCCGGGACTGGGACATGACATTGTTTCAGGAAGAAAAGGGGCTTTCTGTTCTGGTGTAGACACCAGCAATGTACGCAGCGACGTCTTCTTGAGCGCCGTGTGAATGAGTTGGTCCGCCTTAGTTGCGATAGGAGCAATACTGAACGTCTTGGAGCCCGCTCTCTGAAGACATGCTTGCAATGTGTCAAGAATACCACTCCAGCGAATTGGTTGTAGCAATATCTCCCTGACTGCAGCTTTCAAGAGCGTCTCAAAATTGCCACCTTCTACCAAGACCCCTGTGCTTGACAAGAGGGAGATCTGATTAGGACGCGGGTCCGCAATACGAGAGGGCAGACTGTCGACGATTTCTTCAACATCATTTTCAGAATATAGATGCGAGGCATGGTATGGTCCGTAGATACCCTCGATCTGGAAAGTCTTGAATCCAAGGTCCTTGAAACTTCGCGAATTGGTAAGTTGAGCGAGCGAGCACGGCGGGCCGCTTAACGTTATTCCGTTCGGCGTATAGGCGCTGATGTAGGGCCTGCTACTTAAAGGCAGTGTCTGAAGAGAGCAAATCAGCTACTGAGAGACGAAGTCGTAAAATATAGAAAGTATTTTCGGATTCTTACAGACTGGTCACAGAGTCTGGCCACGGGCTCGGCACAGGCGAAGTTGGTAACGATGATTGACCAGCTCCGATCCGAAGCATCCGAGGGTTCGATTCGCTGTGCCATGTCTGCTACATGCATGCCCGTTCTGAAAGCCACAATGATTGCATCAATCGCCATTGGGATGAGTTCTAGTGGGCTGCGGCTGCAACTGACTGCAGCTGCAGCCAAGGCTCCCGTACAGAGACCGAGGACGCGGGAATCGTTGCCGCAATAATTCCAAAGGTCTGGCTGCCTACATAGATTGGTCAGCTTCTCTACCGAAGTATGAAGGGAGTACCCGTTTCCGCGAAAGAGCTCCTACTTTATGAACACGCCAAGCTGATACATACAAGTCACAGCCATATCTAGCGGAATGCATCGTCTTCCGCCTGATTTCCATAAGAGCAGATCGTCAAGGCAGGTGAATCGAGGAAGGTCTTCTCTGATCTCGCGTGACAGTTTGTATATCTCGGTGCGAATTGCATTGTATGCTTGGAAAAGGAAGTCTTCCAAGACTGGATTGGTTCTGTACCAAATCAAATCTTTCAAGCACGGTTGTATATCGAACGTCTGGTCTCCAAAGAGGTACAGCGCCATTTTGTCCCCCATTTTAAGTTCAATAGCAGCAGAGTTAACACATAAACACAGGGTCCAGAGCAGAGTTACCTTCTTCTCTTAAGAATACATTGTCCGTACCATCATCTCGATCTTATCTCAGTAATACTCGCAAGCGAGTGACGACATCTCACATGTATGACTTAGCCGGAACAAGGCTTGGTAGCGTAAGTCCTTCGGGATTCGGCTTGCACACCCGTCGTGTACATCGGGGATCCTATCGGAATGAACAGAATAGCATTCGAACGGAAAGCCTTAGGGGTCCCGTGGTTAAACTGAAACATAGTATTAGTAATTAAGAACATAATTGTGAAAACTGTGTAAGATGCTCAAACAATATCAGCTGGTCTAGTTCACGATCGTCAGTATCTAAATTCTTGACATCAACGCAAACATATCATACCATGTAAGCTCGCATCTGACCCCATTCTCTAACTACTAACCTTGCCTATGACGGCCCTTTTATTTTGTAGGCGACGACACAAGATTACCCGCATCTAAAAAACTGATACTAAGATTATGTCACTGTCGAATCTTGCGGCTCCTCGACTTTCCTCGGGTAATATGGTCGGGGGCAGTCGGGTTTCCATTGACGGGAGAACCTTGAAAATGAGTGTTATCGAAGTTTACCAAATTTGGTAGTTACGAACCTTCGGCCAGCGCAGCTGCCACTATGCATCACTATCACTGCGTTTCCCGATCACCGCTCTTACAATATTCGAAATCCTTGATCCTTGGGCACGCACATTCCTTCGTGTCGGGACCTCTACGGGGTTTTGGTAAATCAGGATTCGGGTTTCATTCAGGAGTCATCGGGTTTTTCTTTAGCAACGAATATCTTGTAAGAAAGTGATTGAGGTCTATAGTTGAATACATCTTCTACCCTGGCCCCGCAGCGGCAAACGCCTCGAATGTCGCTCTGTCCTAGCGTATTCGCAGCGTGACTGGAAGAGTACGCCGTTCAAATGTATGGAGTTGAGCTTGTTGAAATGGATGGAGATCGAGATAACGCGATCTCATAAAAATGACTCCATTTGGTATATTAATATGTTACCTGACTGGTGTAGGATAGGAAGAGGGAGAAGAAGAAATATATAGGCTACTGTCACTATCCAGGCTAGGATCACGAGATGATATTTAATGGCCAGGGCAAGTTTGAATGGAATTTGAACTATGTAGAACAAGTAAAGAATCACGTAGAACTCTACGCCTTGGCACGCTAATCTGGAGCGCTAGCATTGGCAGGGCTAGACCCTAGATCTGATGATAGATATACGTGTTTACTAGGAGTATTGTTATATACAGGAGGGTCTCCTATCAGCAGATAGCTCTTTATTCGAATACATCTCTTTTAGAGCTATGGATTTCTTTTGCCCGCCCTCTCACTTGTATAAACAGTACTCCAGGTCTATGCGGTCTAGGTATAGGGAGTTTTCTAGCGCTGACCAGTGACGCACGAGATATGGCCTATCTAGGCTTGCTGGCCCTGGCGTTGAACCAGCCTCATCATAGATATATACATCTACTGGTTCGCTGAGCACTGCAGAGAGCACTAAGCAGGACTTGTGATGCCGACATCCGTAGGAGCACTCAACGTACTATTTGGAATTTCCGCAGCTAAATGTTCGGTCTTTGAGGAGATAAGTCCGGACTCTCTGTGATACAACAGGTAAATTGCGTCTACCCAATCGGAGTATTTGACTCTACAGCCCCTGAAGACACATAAGCATTGAAACGCTCCCGAAATACCGTCACAAATACACACATGCTTCTTTCACCGTTGTAATGCTTCGCAGCCGGGGACAGAGTCTTGCCAGTAATGAAAATGAGGAGAAATAGACAACAGACTTGAACCGAGAGTATCTTGTTGTAGGCCTGTGTTTAGGCTATGCGATTAATGATGGAGTCGGCATTGACAGACAGTCCACCGTAAAGTGAGCTGATAGCGCGAGCCGTGTCTGGTCATAACTTGAGAGCCATCTGACTGCAGTAGAAGCGCTTGGCTGGGACACGAGAATTCTTTGATTGCAGCATGAAAGCCGTCTGACGCAGCATGAAAGCCGTCTGACTGCAGCATGACGAGTCTTTCGACAGTGTGGGTTAGTCTCGCAAGTCTTCACAGGATTTTCCAGTCCACTAATCTTCCAAGATCGGACCATGACACCTGTCTACCCAGATATGCACTACACAAAGATATGCGGTGCATATCTGGGTAGACACGTGTACGGGCTGAAACAGCATTAGTCTGAAAGAGATCCACCACCATCGCATCCGCAGACCATTTTGAGTAAGGACAGCGAGCATTACCGAGTAACTCCTAACCGTGATTGAAGCACAAAACGTCGATATGGATCTACAGCACTTACGCGGCACGACTTCGCTGCTACTGCTGGTCGCCTAACTAACAACTACACGAAAGGGGTCGTGCACTTCCTTGTCTCTGCTGAAAGGATCTTCGAAACGGCCGCCGGAGCATCTTTCCTCTGCAACTNCGACACAAGGGGCAATGTAACCAGCAGTCAATCAGCGCCGAATCGCGGTGTTTTTTGAGTTGATGGCGGTCCGGAGGGGGCATACGGATGAGCTACCCTTCTGAAGAGCTGCTCTTATCTCGCCTATGCGCTTCGCTCCATCCCAGATCTACTCATTCAGACATTTCATATTCTTTGGCCTCGCATCGAGCCCTGACAATTTTCTTGG
>JAEUBB010000156.1:530-19219 GCA_018257885.1 Parmelia sp. 050094 | reverse complement strand
GAAATGCGGGCGAGGATGCGCTTTTTGGTGTCATTGTGTCGTAGTAATACACGTGAGAATGACTTCCAGCGGATGTTAGCAGCTCTCGCACCATCAAGAATAACCGTGTCGGATTCTCCGATCCCACAGACCTGTGTCTTCGGATAGATATCCCAGAGCGAAGCGTTCCAATGGTCGTGCAGCGAGTGCCAGGAGTCGTATGGGCTGTGTGGAAGAAAACATACCAGACGCTCGAGTAGCATGTTGCTGTCATTTGCGAGAGATAGGCGGGCAAATGCCTGGAACGCGGAGTCGGTGGAGCATACTTGAGGCCGTTGTCGGAGAAGACCCATGAGCGCATAGGATAAGTCCCCCGGAAGATATTCAGTCGTATGCCGGTTGTGTAAACAGTGGAACGCTATTGTCATGAGCTCCAACGGGCTAAGAATTACGGATCCCTCATAGTGATCTATAAGCTGTCCGACGAGGTCGCTGTCATCCCAAATGCGGGCAAGGTTCCTGCGGTGATATTGAACACAAGAGTCAAGTCCGCGATTGGTGTAGAATACGATGTTATCGTGTTCGGGACTTAGCAATAGCTCAGGTAATGTCCACACACCGCTACCCCAATCGCGTAGCTGATCGTCCGGCAGTCCTTGGAGATCCTGAGGGGACAATGCTCCTGTGACAGCCACCACCATGGAAAAAGCGCCGCGGACGACATCACAAATGCGCCAGACATTCTGCTCCAACTCGTTTTTGCTACCTAGGCAGCTGCATCCCACCCAAAAGGCCTCAACACCTGCATTTTGAGCAGCGTGTCGCCCGACCTCGCACAGATACTTCCAATCTTCTGTCGTGTTAAATTGGCGGCTAGTATACGAGACGAATACGTAGTCTAGTTTAGCGCTAGTCCCATATTTTTCCCTCCAATCCTGGACACGGATGCGTTCCATATTAGCCGCAAGACAAAGATACTGCGGCTCGCTTACTCTCTTACTATTTCCAACGAGAGATCGGCCAATAGATCCTTCGTTGGCCGTAGATTGCGTACTTGTATGGGTTTCCCCCTCTGGCGGAGTATTTTCGGATTTGTTTCTTGCGTCATATGCATACTGCCAGTCTTTATATGGCACTGGGTCGAAGTACCCATGGTTACGAGCCGCTGTGGTGACCGGGAATGGATTCAGCAACTGAAGCTAAGTCAGTTCACTTTCAGCAATCTTTTTGCTCGACTTGGCTCACAAGCAGTGTCAGAAGACCACAAGCGGGTGCCCATCTCATAATTGCATTCTTTTCAGTAGCCCAGTGCGATACACGGAATATACGTGGACTACTGTTGCGTACGGTCGTACGACCCCAACTGGTCTTGGCTCTCTTATCACTTACATCGCTTGTACATTGTACGATCAGCTCAGTTGGACGGCCACTTTTAGGATTCAGGAAGCGATCATCTCTTATTCCCTTGTAGGGTCTTCTAAGAAAGTCGCGGTGGTAGAATATGTTCCGCCGAAGACGCACGTCTTCGGCGGAGGAAGACAAGTCCAACGGTGTCAGCGACTCTTCACGACGACTTGATTGGAAAGGCGAGCCAACAGTACGACGTTGTATGTTTCTCAAAGGTATGGAGCTTGGCTATTGTGCTCGGTCAGCGGCGTAAGCAGCTGATGCTTGCAACGTAACGGAAAGAAGCACCTACACCAAGGCCTGATTTGGCAGACTTGCTAGAGTTGATACCTGTTTTTCCTTTGTCCGAGCTGTCTAGTTCAAAGTACCCGGATTTGGATGCCATGGGTGGCGAGCTGTACTATTGGCTAGGGCCCTGCGAAGGCAAGTGATTGGCGTCGAATTGATTCGGATCGTAGTCACCGCCGTGAGCTAGACGTGTACCCCAGCTGTCGGACGATGATATGTTGTTGCGTTGGCTACTAGGTATGTTGGTCCGATCGTTGGGATCGTAATCACCGCCGTGAGCTGGACCTGTCCTCCAGCTGTCGGACACTGATGTTTTATTGCGTTGGCTAATGGGTATATTGGCCCGATCTTTGGGGCTGTAATCTCCTTCGTGCGTAGGGCCTTGCAAGTCGGACTCGCTTGACTTTCCAATGGCCCTTTGGTCAGTACGGAAGAAGAACTTAGGAAAACACATGCCAATGCTATTGTACCTTTTCGAGAGCCTTGAGAACTCTCCTTCAGGCGTCAGAGGTTGAGTGTTAAACAATAAGTTAGCACCGGCAATCTTGATTTTAAAGGAAAGGGAAAAAGGGCGCATCTGAGCGAACCTCTCAGCCTCGTAGCCTTATTTGCGTTGCAGTCACAGTAAGATCTTACATTATGCAAGGGGCAGATCTCTCTCCACGCGTCGCCATGAGATGTCAGCCACAAGCATCAAATTGCAATATCATTCGACTAAATTACTTCGGACTGTCCGAATCCCCACGCTCCTTGTCATGAAAGAGGCGGCTGACAATGTTTCTTGCATGGCCTATCAGACTGTGAAAGGGGCCATTTACGCCCGATCACATAATTGATGACCCTTTCCACATGCATGCTTACGCCTTGTGACTGCATCCTAAGGTGAATGGGTATGGCTAGCAAATGGGAGCAAGTTGCATTTGCGCCTTCGTATGATTTTTCATCCGCCGGGGTATCTCGATTGGTGGATCTTCATCCTAATCAATGGACTTTCGTGTGTATAGGTATCAGCGCAGTCAGCGCTAGGAACATCCCTGCCATGGGTCCCAAGTTTGCTTGGCGTTTCTTGGGGTTCTTATAGCATACTCTATGAATTATGACTGTGAGACCTAAAGCCTAGATTACTCATGGAAGCAGGACTAAGAACATCAACCAATTCCACGGAGACCTAGTGACTCTCCGTTTTGCCTTCTTTGTTGCTGTACCTATTGTCCTTGCGTTTTCGAGCTCGGCGTTTGAAGAGCACACTACAAACAGCCTTATTCCATGTCTCTAGGCTCCCATGGCAACATTTGTGTACAACAGCTCTGACTCAAAGGCAAGATTTGCATGGCCATGGAGGCATTCACTTACTACCGTGGGCATCGATCAGTGCCAAGTCAGAATAATAGAATGGCCAATCGTCGGTGAGTCCGTCGTATTCGTGTTTTTGGACAAATGGATGGTTATCTCTTAACATTCTTCATAGTTCAGGCCGCATATTCGACTACACTGCCAGTCTCAGAGCTGATATCACGAGCTAGACCGAAGATGCGAATAATGTAATTTCTGGTGCTTAGTGAAAATCTCTTTGGTCGTGCCATCTGNNNNACGATCGAGCTCGCAAAGTTTTGCCCCATCCGACGTACCATCCGAGAAAACCTTTCGCGGCGTACAGGAGTTATTCTCCTATTGTGGTATCCCTGCTGAATTCGTTGCGGAACGTCTACATTCTGTGACACATTCATTTGGTTGGCATCAAGAGACCGAAGCGGAATATGGTAAGACCTACCTGGTGCAAGAAGAAAGTGTGCTATCTCACGTCCTTTTGCAGTCTGCTGGATTCATACCTTGTGCAAAAACATCGAACTCGTCCATGACGGGGACGCATATCCCCGCATCAAGGATCCTCGTGATCGCTCGTTTGGGCCGTCTTCGAGCCAAGCTGATGGGACATGGAGGAGATCTGGCTATTTCATGAGGTGGAAGCAACCACCGACTGGCCGCAAGGGTGACGAGATGGTAGAACTCATCATTTTCAGCCCTTCTCGGTCGCTGCAGACCAACATGGATAGACTGGTTACACGTCCTGATTGGGAGCAAGCGCTCGTTGATCCCTTCAGTTTGCTAATTCTCGTGTTGGACGACCTATTTCAGCAGGTCGATACCGCAATAAACAATGTATCAACAGTATTCAGACAAATCGAGCAAGTCAGTGTATCTTGCCCTGGCAAGTAGATGGCCAAGCTGACGAATCCAGAGTGTATTACAGTCCGCCCAGCGAAATGGGTTGGAGTTGTCGTTCGACTTCGTCGGCATTCATAATGTGGCGAAGCACATTATTTATCTTAGAGAAAGCTCAAACGCGGCATATTCAACGGCGAGCCGTGTATGCCAGCAGCATGAAAAGATATTCATGAAGACCCAGAATTCTCTCATGTCCGAGCTGCAGTACAGCGTAGATGGATTGCTTCAGCACAAACTCAACTTGTTGGAAGGCTCAAAATTGCGAGTGCAGAGCATGGAGAGCCGCGCGCAGAACGTTATTAATCTTGTGAGTCAGATCATATATCCTGTCTCGGGATGCTGAAGCTTGAAGCACTGATAGGCTTTCAATACCGTCAACCAACAGGATAGTCGTATCCTTAAATCGGACAGCCAATCTATGAAAGGGATTGCCATTGTAACAATGCTCTTCCTGCCAGCGGCTACTGTGGGTGTATGAGACCCACTTCTTACGTCACAAAAGTCGCAACGCTGAACGTGAACAGAGTGTCTGTGGGAGTCAATTTCTCAACTTCGATACGACGAGTCACAAGACCATGGTGTCGACAAACTTCGGGATTTTCTGGGCGATGGCAATGCCTCTGACGTTCATCGTGTTTATCGTCTACTGGGTCTGGCGGTGGCTTGGGAAGCAGAGCTTGATGACCGGGGCCAAAGCTTTCAATAGACCGTTTTCGTCACGGTTCAACCCGGGGTGAATAGGGTCACCTGGGGGTCTCCGCTGACCGTTCGGTCAAAACAGCAATTGTCCAACGCCTTCTTTCGATCTGGGTAGGGATGTTAGGTCGGGAGACGGGAGCGAGCGCGCAGATTACGAGTATACAACACACAAGGGTCCTGTGCAACATCACACGGAAATTCGAGATAACCCTGATGTAAAACACTGCTTTATTTGACATTCGAGTGCTCGTATCCATTAAGTGCATTAGGAAAAATAGTACATGATACGGGATTCATCATCCATTCTTCAATGCTAAGGTACTCATTGCTCTCCCCTTCGACATAGCATTCTACACCAGTCTACTCTCGCTGATCTTGTGGCCCAAATCCACAGCATCCCCCGGCATTGTAAAACGCGTCGACCATTCTGTATTGTGTTCGCTTACAGCCCAGCTCTTCTTTCCAGCGCTACTCCTTGGTCCTATCCCAGTGCGCGGCGACTCGGATAGTTTCTCCCACTGCGAGTTACCAGGCTCGCGGACATCATACCGGTCCCTCGCTCTCTTACTGTTAGCCCCACCAGTCTGAAGAGCTTGACGCCCATTCGAATCGATACCGCTACTACTCGAGCGCATCGAACGCAGCGAGATGAAGCTGCGTACACTCACGAGTATTTTCTCCGGCTCGATCTTGTGCCTAAGCCACCACAGCGAGGGCAGGTTGACGGCAATTAGCGCGAAGCCGGCCTCGAGAATCCACATGAAGGTCTCGGTGGTGTTTGCCTCGGACAAGTCCTTGATCTGATGGGCGTGCAATTTGACCGTGATGACCAGCCGCGCTACGACCGCGCCGAGGGAGACGAAAGCCGTGAGGAAGACGAACAGCAGGGCGAGCCACCGCTTGAGGGAGGTTTGGAGCCGCAAGATACTGGGGATCGGCATCACGATCACAGCGGTCTCAATCAGTAGGTCAGATATGCAGAAGCCTAGAATGATCTTATTGCCCATGCTGCAGTGCGCGGCGCGAACCGAAGTGGGTGCTGACCAAACACTAAGATCAGGCCCGCATTGGAGCGGCGGCAGGATGATGAAGGCGGCCATCCAGAGACTGATCACCATGATGCTGATGTAGATAACAGCTCTTAGAACCCTTGTACGTCCCAACACGCAAAAGATGCGGCAATAGAAGAGCAGGGCGCTGATACGGGTGAAGCCTAAGGATGCAGCGGACAAGATGTCGAGTGAGACGACGAGAGAGGCTTCGATACGAAAGGGAAGATGCGATGCCGCCACCTGAGTCTGTGGGTATCCAAATTGCCGAAGCTGGACCCCGAGCAGCGCGCAGGCGACCATTCCAATAAAGGCCATGTAGCTTGGAATGATTATCCAGTCGTCAATACCGAAGTCCACGCGCTGAACCCGTCGGGCATATAAACGAAGGCCGCTGACCATGGTCGTGATGGCGACAAGGCTGCCGCAGAGGGCACGCAACCCTTCGGCTGATGTTGTGGACATCTGGTCACCTGCTGTGGGTGTGTGGGTCCTGTTGTATAGGTAGGTTCTTGTAAAGGTGACTATGTCCTGGGCGTCGTGCAAGGGTAAATGCTCAGAAAGCAGAGAAATACGGACACGGGTTGAGTTTGACAGATATCAGATTGGAGAGAAAGATAGGAGACAAAGAGGCTGTCCATTTTGCGCCATCTAAGTTGGCGACTTCAAGACTACCTATACTTGGAGGGTTGTGAGTAGGGGTTTTTCACATGCCCCAATACCAGACGGTTTACACCGCTGCGATTGGACGCTCGACTAAGTAACATGACTTATCTTGCGCTAGCAGGATGCACATTCGGGTAAAATAGCGCACTATTATTCGTAACGTGTATGGACTGTATTGATTGTATGAAGTACCTATGATTTCATACTCTCGAGTGTGAGATGGCAATGCAGTCTATATCCGTCGTAGCTATACGGAGGGAGGGAGATTGACACCAAAAGTCCTGCACCCGTTGACTCTTTGCGGGAATTATCGACGAAACCTGTTTCAATCAAGGTGGGGCAGCTGGGTGCGTGCAGGCTTTTCTGTCACGAGGACACTCAAGTCCTCAGAAATGATGATATTCCGGCCATGTTTTTCTTTGAGATTCCTTGAGGGAGTTATTGACGTATTCAAGGTGGGAGGGCTGCTTGGTGCGTGTACTTGCAGGCTTTTCTGTCACCCGCGAGGGTATACAAGACACCCAGCTCTCTACTGGACCCTTTTCTTGATTGGTGCAGGACTTTTGATGTCAACGTCCGTATAGGTCATAATCTTCCACGTCACAACAGGAATTATGTTACGGCCGTTACGGGCCGGTCTGCTGATCGCATGAGGACCCAGGAGTGTGGTTCATTACAATTGAAATGTGTTATCAGGGTAGGTACGAGAGGAAATCCGCAACTGTTATACATGAAAGCCGTCTGATTGCAACAAAATTTGGGAATGATATGCATGAAAAAGCCGTCTGACTTGCAGCAAAGTAGGAGGTGAGCCGGGTTCCAAGCACGCACCACGCTCTTGGTATCCGTTGCCACCGCCCTTGCAGGTCGCAACCCTCGCCACCTTTCGATAACGCTAATCATGAATGAGTTCTTTTTGTAGATGGAGCTGAGGAAAACGGATTACGATTTCGCGTATTACTGGTGTGATAGTCTACGTAAGGTGTGAGGCATCTCTCTTGATGCATGCTAGAGTCGCCGTGTTCTGAATCAAAACAAAAACTGCAGGAATAAAGCTACAGCTGCACCACGGAGACCACCCGCGGCCCGAGGCTGCAGTAGCGTTGAGCTTCACCAATTGGCCTCGGAGCAGAGAATGGCTTGCGACGTGAGCAAGGTGTATTATATATACATATTGCCGAGCCAAGCAGCGATCAGAGTGTGTGCCCCTATCCACCTGTTATCTATCCGTGTGTAGCTGCTTGTATAAAGGGAGGTAAACAGGCAGCGAAAAGTTCATCAACCAACCCAGTCGTTTTGTTTCCACCATCAAATCGCCTCCTTCATTGTCCTTCAGAGCAACAGCCACGAGGTCTATCGATTTGGAAAACTAAAATCACCATTACGTCTCTAAGCATTATCCCCTCACGTTCCGCAAGCCCAGCAAGATGAAATTCACCGTCGCTCTCCTTTTCCTCTCGGCAGTCTTCACCGCCGCCGTTTCTGATGTCCCAACCGATCAAGGTCGGAATGCCCGCCCAAACCTTGGCAGTTCAAGCTGATTTCGAGCAGCGATTGAGGACGAGGCTCTCTCACCTCTTATGGAGATCACGAACGATGACTAGGATGCCGAAGGTATAGAAGGAACAAGTGCCATGGGCTTTCAGGACTGCATAGCTTTGGCCATGGAGGAGGGACATGGACATGTAATAGGTGATGATGTATAAGTTGGGAGAATAGATCTTGATGTTCAACATGCGCTCCCCCAAACACATCTTCCCCAATACAATTCAATCTATTGCTTCGCCATCAGTAGATGTCTCATTCCCACATCACTTTTCCGTCAGGACACGACTTGTATCTATCTTTCTCCGTAAACCCCGGCGTATCGTTGGGGATCCAACGATAGCAAGCCGAATTCTCCGTTGCCCAGCCTATAAACTTATCCCAATCTCTGCACACCCGCCGTTGTCCCAACCCAGCAAATGGATATGTCTTTCCCGCTTCATCGTGCAGCCGGCCTGTATATCTCGGCGTATCATCCGCCTGGCACATGATGAATTGCCTCAGTCCATCAAGACAGTGCCTCAGATGTCTCATGGAGACACTGAGCGGCCTCCCCTCATGGAGTTCGAGCAAGGCTTTACGAAGGTATTTCTGCCAACCTCATTAGTGGCGTCCCACCTCAAAAACGATGGTCTGTTTTTCATTTTCATCTGGGCTGTTGACTAAGTAAAAGGGCTGTACCACACAGTGCAAAGTATGCAGACCTTCAAGGAAGTACACACCCTTCGATTCATCCCACGGCCATCGCTGAGCGCTGGGCAGGCCGACTGATGTAGTGAATGAATCCGGTAGCGCGACGATCGCCTCACGGACTTGGAACCCTGGCGAGTCGTTCCAGGCAGAGTCTTCTTCTGTGCGGTTGGCACTGTTCCACGCGCTAAGATGCGTCCATTTGGTAGGCACGTTGCGCAATAGTTGAGCTGCGGGCTCTGGTCAGGAGCGGAGGGAATCAAAGCGGAGAGAAAGGAGCTGGGATACCATATGATGTCTTGCACGAGAGGTCGTTGGGCATGAATGGCGAGGAGGTACTGAACATAGTGAGTGCATTCAATGCCAGAGACCCTAAGAGTAGCGTAACAAGAATATACATAGAACAGCCATGCTTCGCTATGTGACAAGTCTGCCGTGCACACCTCTCATCTTCGTGCAGCGTCGACTGGCTGAGAGGCTGATACTCTGAGCTCGACATGGCCGAATCTGTGCTAAGAACAGCTGATTGAAGTGTGCAGTGAGTATTTGCTCAGGAAGAGAAGGCCAAAAGAGGGACAGCCTAGACAAGGTTGGATGAGGCAAAGCAGGTAAAGGGACAGAAAATCCTGGTGGTACAGAAAGGCATGGATTATGCCGGCTATGATAGCCATGTATATACGTTACCCTTTTATGCAAGTACTTTAAACTAATCAGAGCGATTTACACATATTGGCATCTCCGCACAGAGGGATTGCCAGCCAAACGCAGTATTAAACTAATGCACATAACTCAGCTTCTTCCAGAGCGGTGTCTACGGAGAAATTGCCTTGAACACAAGGGCGTCCAGCAGATACTGAGCATGAACGAGGTAAGACTGGCTTACAGCGCGGCATGGGTAGATATCCTGAGTATATGCGTCTCATCAGACCTCATCGGGGGTAGAAAATAATCTGGAGTTAGCTAATGCTCAGAACATATTAACACACCACAGATATTCTGGTTTTAGCGTAAGACCACCGTGATCAGCGACTTTGAACCTCAGCTTTTGTATGTGCCATGTGCCATGCACGCGGTGCCAATCCTTCCTCCGGTATGGAGGTCTGCTGATTATCATTAATATTCCCATTGGCAGCGAGCTAAGGTATGAAGACTTGATTGGGTCCAGCTGAATTCGGTCAGAAAGCTTTTATCCAGAGCACCTATCGTCGCAGAGTGGCACTCCATTTTTAAATTACAGTAGCGTCGGCTTATATTACTAGCTTCCTATCGTAATTACGCCATCTCACTGTTCACTGTTCTATGGATGGAGCAATAAGTTCTACGAATCTATACCCAAGACATTAGTTGATGGTATTCGGATACACCAGGTCTGATACTCTGCAATGGCTCCAATTCTCCCTGGCCTTGCCTGGGCTGCAGCTTTGGCTATCATAGCACTCGTGTACCAGAAGATTAGTCGATATGTGGCATTTCGTATGAAAAGGCAACAGACAGGCTGCTTCAGAGCCCGCAGGTATCCCCATTCCGACCCCTTCTTCGGTTATGATCTGTACAAGGAACGTCAACGAGCATTTAGAGAGGGAAACCTCCAAGCTCTGTACACTCGCCATTTCAGTCGGTTAGGGAAGACATGGGAGGAGATTCTCCTGGATCAGCGTGTCATAAACACCATGGATATAGCTAATCACCACTATATCCATACTGTCGGGTTTGAAGATTTCGGCAAGCCGACGAGAAGATCAAAGATCAGTGCTCCCATCCTTGGGAATGGCATCTTCATGGCCGAGGGAACGCAATGGAAACACTCGAGAAGCATCATCAAGCCCATCTTTGCGAAAGCAGATACTGGTAACATCGAAATGATGGCATGCCATGTCGACCGGTTGCTGGCGTTGATTCCTCGGGACTCGAGCACTTTCGATATTCAGCCGATGCTGAAAAAGCTGGTGTGTGCGGTATTGTATTCCACCCTCACTCCGTATCTTTTTGACACAAAGTTGTAGTCCCTTGATCTCTCGACCGAGTTCCTCTTCGGCGAGTCTGTTAATGCTCAAACACCAGAAGGTGCTCCGACCGCCGAGCGTTTTCTTCAGTCTTTAGACAACTCTTTGCTGGGTTGGAACAAACGTCGACAGGCCGGACTCCTCTCATTTCGCTATGCTTTTGACAAGACCTGGTCCGAAGAATACCAAAAACTCTACTCATTCATCGACGCCCACGTTTACCGCGCTCTCGATTTCACCTCAAACTCTGCCAGAGCGAAGGAAAACACGCTCCCCACGAACCCAAACGGCCGATATATCCTCCTTTACGAACTCGCGAAACGAGTTCGCTCCCCAGTCACCCTGCGTTTCGAACTCATCAACGTCTTCCTCCCCAGCCGAGACACCACCGCCGCGCTGTTGTCCAATGTCTTCTTCCAGCTCGCCCGGCACCCAAGGTATTGGGCACAACTCCGTCAGTCCGCGCTATCCCTTCCCCTCGACCTTACCGATCCCTCTTCCCTCACCTCTTCAACCCTCAACTCCTTGCTCCCTTTTCGTCACGTCATCCAAGAGACTCTCCGTACACTTGGTCCCGCGGGACGAGTTTTCCGCTCTGCGCGCCACGATACGACGCTGCCGCGCGGGGGCGGGCCCGATGGCAAGGCCCCGGTATTCGTACCTAAAGGCACCACCGTATGCTCATTGACGTACCACGTTCACCACGACCGGGATATTTGGGGGGACGACGCTGATGCGTTTCGGCCCGAGCGCTGGACGCAAAGAAACAAGGGGAGTTCGGAATTCGTCCCGTTCCTGAGCGGCCCGAGGATCTGTCCAGCGCAGCAGCAGGTGCTGTTACAGGCCACGTATTTGTTGCTTAGGATCGTTGGGGAGTTTGAGTGGATAGAAAATAGAGACGAAGTAGAGGAATACGTGGAATTACAGAGGATGGCAATTGAGAGTCGAAGGGGGGTGAAGATTGCCTTGGGGCCAGGGAGGGGAGGAGGTGAGAAGTAGAAGAAGAAGAAGAAGAAGAGAGAAGGGGTAAAGGACGGATCGGAGCAACGCGATCGCCCTTGATGGGCACCATAAACCAGATTATGAAACGACATGTCATTTTACACAAAGATTGAGTTGAAAACTTGTCAAATCCGCTCCGTGGTAGATTTAATCTTGGAGACTCGACCCAAATTCCCAAGACATGGTGATCCTGCCATGCCCTCAACTCGTCCCTAAGCATGGTTAGCTCGGGCAATTCGGGCGCGTGTGATCTATTCGTACCCTACCTTTTTTGGAACACCAGAGTGCATTTTGACGGGAATACTCAATTGCTCCCCAATATGCTTGCACTAGCTAGTGTATCGTCCGAGGGCTTGTTTTAGATGATGGCTACGGCGGAATTGCAAAAGAAGAATAGCCTTTTAGTAAGTGTAGCTATATATTAATCTATAGGAGGGTGGTTATAGGCCAGTCAGCCAGGAACGCCAGCTGAAGCGCAACGAGAGGCAAGGATGAGGAGAGGGAGATCGAGAACGAGGGCTATGAAGAGTAGTGCAGAGTGTGCCAGTAGCGAAGATGAAAGCTGAAGCACGAAAGATCACGATTATGATGGTCGATGGTGACTGAGGGGTAACGTTAGAGCTGAAAGCAACCGATGCAGCTCAAGTCATCGTTTTGATACAGTGTTATCGCGATGTTAAAATAACAACCTCATCAATCTCCTTGTCCGACAACCACGTCTTTCCGGTGTACCTCGGCACGAGCTGTGCATAAAGCTTCTCAACCTTCGCTCTTGACTCATTAGCGCCAATCTCATCGCCCTGCGCCTTCCGAAGTAGTGCAATCTTATGGTGCAGTAACGTCACTTCTGGCTTATAGAATTCATGGACGCTGAACCAGTCCATAGCCCTCTCGAAATATATCCTGCCTCCATTAGCGACTGAAATTGCACGGATGGTCATGGATGTAGACTTACCCTGCTGTTTCGTATTGGTCAAGCCGAGTGTGATGTTCTCCGACTTCCATACACAGTATATTTGCCTCGTAAGAATTGCACCCGGTCGTTGCCACAAAATTGACAAGCGCCTCCTTGTGGTTGCAGAAGCTTTCTTCTAACAAACCTTGCCGAGCTCGCAGATTTGCAAGACTTTTCAGCGTTTGGGCCAGCCTTGATATTGTCAGTTGAGATTTTCAAAGCAGGGCATGTTTTACCGACATGAACGAGTTAGAGCCTTCAGCCTCTTGAGTCGCACCTTGCTTAGCAAACCGTTGTAGGATTACCGTTTCCGCCTCTTCTAATCTTGCCATGGCTATCAAGCACCAGGCTTCGTATATGTCAGCCCATTCAAACCATCTACTGTCTTCAATATCGTCAGTTGCGACCTCTCTGGATCGGTGACAGTTTTCGACCGCTTCCGCGTAATTGCCACTCGCAACAGTGGGACTGTTGGTTAGTGAGTCTCATGATCTAGCCGCTGTTTCATGGCTATGCGACCATGCGGAGGACACGTATGACCTAAGAGCTCTATTTATATAAGTCTCCCACCTATATTAGACTCCTCATTCGAATCATTCTCCTTCAGAGCCATAGCATTCTTTAAGTCTATACACATATTAGCTAACTATTTATCTATCTGATCTTCTATCGTATTCTACTTATCCTTATTCGTTCTTACCTACTTAATCTAATTAATATTATAGTCGCTATTACTAGAGGCTTTAAAGCACGTTATTCTTTCTTTAAGAAGACCTTAAAAGCCACATCTAAATCTTTAAAGAAGGCTAAAACCTTTAAGGTTAAAATAGTTACGCGTAAGACTATTACTTTTCTTTATTATTATTCTATCTCTTTATCTAGAACTATTAGTTCTAACGTAATCTTAGAAATACCTTCACTTAACGAAAAGTTATAAATCAAATAACTTAAAAAGCGTCTAACTAAATTTAAGAAAGAACGGGTATATCCTTAAGCCCAGTATTAAGTATATAAATCTCGATTATATCGTCGCTATTATTACCGTCGCTATAGCTCTAAATCTAGCTCTAATTCGGAGAAAGAGGATAGCTCTAGAGTCTCTTTTATATATACTGAAGATTTCTACTGCGATAGTCTTTACTAAATAGAACGCTATCTTTCTTTCGATCTACGTACGTCGCCGTTTATATTTAACCTCTTTATCAAAGTAATTAACTAGGTTATAGTAACTATTTTACTATAGACTATAATACTATACTACTTAAATAATTTTTTCGCTATTCTTATATCTAGTAACGACGCAGTTCTATATAATTAGTAGTTTAATAGTCTATATAATAATCTAGATATTAAAATTAACTATTTAAAAGATATTATAAATACTATAGCTAAGTTTCTAAAAATCGAATTTAATAGTATACTTATATAAGCGAGACTATCTTTAAATAAGCTAGCTAGAGCGAGAAATATAGCTAAAAACCTCTTAAAATAGACTACTATCTTATATTAGAAGCTTAAGTTAATTATTAAATTCTTATTATTTACTACTAAAATTATAATTTTAGAGAGAGTCTTTTTAAGATAACTTTTTAACGCTCTGCGAAGGCTAATAGCTATTATACGTATTATATCTTATATAAGAGCTAATCTTTAGTAGTAAAATATCTTCTTAAAGAACTAAAATAGTCTATAGCTATTATATTATATTACTAGCCATTTAACTTAATACGTATAGACGAATACTTTAGAAAAGTTTAGAATAGAAGACTATATTTTAGAGTACTTAAATCTCTTATAGTCCGTTTAAAACGTTTTTAGTATACGCGTAGCTATATATAATCGCCGTAAAGATATATAATTTAAAGAAATAAAGATTATATAATATACTATTTAATTATAACTAGATAGATTATCGAGATCGCGTTTAATTCTTTATTACGATAATAATATCTATATTTATAGCCTTTAAAAGATATCTATTTAAGGGCTAGCTATAATACCGCTATATTATATAGCTATACTTATAGTTAAGAATAATATTATTCTAATCTTTATATAGATTCTAATAAAGGCTAATTAACTAACTAATAATTTATCTTATTTTTATTATTAAAAAATAGCTAATATATTTCTATAGCTATATTATCTAGCTATATCTCCCCTTATATAGAATAAGATCTACTAAATTTCTAGTATAATTAAACCGCCTTATCTAGAGAGACTATACGTCTTCTATAATAGAGACTTATCTTAAAAATATAAAAAATATATAAGACTTCTATTAAGTTCTATAGTTACTACTACGTATTTAAGGTTATTTAGCTTCTCTTTCCAGCTACTATTAATTTATTAGCGAGTTAGATAATCTTACTTAGTATTTAATAACTTAAGACTAAGACTATAAAGTTATATCTTATCGATATACGATCGATCTATATTAATATAGGTTTTAATAATCTCTTTATATTTTATAGTATATAACTAAAGCGTATTATAGCGGGAATACGCCGATTATATAATAAGACTAATATTAAGAAAAGATATTTAATTATTAAGAATATTCTCTTATAAATTCTAACTTAATTTAATTAGTTTAATAGATTAAGAGCTACGCTTTATATATTCTTTTATCTTATATTCGCTATTTTTCTTAAAGTAGATAAATTTATCTACTCTATATAAGATCGCGATAATAAGAAATTTAATTAGTAATTTCTAATACGTTACTTCGTAACGCTATATAAAGATTATCTTGAATTAACGCTATTAATATTAAAAATAAATCTATTTAGATAAAGAATTACTCTAATTATTATTATATTAAAAGATAATACTTATTTAGTTAAGGCCTTAGATTACCTCTTTTAGAAATAGTTTACTACTTCGAATACGCCTTTATTTAAGATTATAGTAAGCGTTCTATTTATTAGAGATCTAGTAATAAAAAGTCTTTATTAATTACTAAAATTTCTTTATATTAAGAATTATTATTTAGATTATTTCTTTTATAGAGAGGTCGTAACGTCCGCTAGACTTATAGAACTAAGTAATAAAGAAATTTAGTTACTTAGTAGATAAAAATTAAATAGCTATTATCTCTATATTATAACTTATTCGTTATAAATATTTCTAGTATTATATTAATACTAGTATATATCTTCTCTATAGCGCTAATATTAGCGATACTCGCTAGATTATTCTACGAGATCTCTATTCTCTATATAACGTTATATAGAGTATTTAGAAGTTTTTCGATATTAAGATATATTATATAGTTTAGTTAGACTAGCTATATATACTACTAAGTCTATTAAGATCTATTAACTTTAATATAGAACTAGTCTAATTATCTATTTATATATCTACTTAAGTTAATATTATAATTAAGTATATCTTTATTTATTAGAAGGAAGAGTACTAATTATAATAGTAGAATTATTAATTAGTAAGTCTTATAATCTAGTCGCTATTTTATAACTATACGATTATACGGAGAATATATATAGTCTAGAAGCTTTATTTATATAAGTCTTCTATTTATATTAAACTTCTTATTTAAATTATTCTTTTTTAGAGCTATAGTATTCTTTTCTACTCGTCTATATCTATATATATAGCTAATCTAGCTAGCTATCTTAACTTTAGATCTATATCGCTTAGGTATAGAAGTTTTTCGACGTTAAGATACGTTATATAGTTTAGCTAGACTAGCTACGTATACTACTAAGCCTATTAAGATCTACTAACTCTAGCGTAGAATTAGCTTAATTATCTATTTATATATCTACTTAAGCTAACGTTATAATTAAGTATACCTTTATTCGTTAAGAGGGAGAGTACTAATTAATATATAAGCGTAAGTAAGCGTATAATACGCTATACTTAGCGGATTTCGATATTAAGTACTATCTATATTAAGTTTTATACGATAATTAAAGTATTTCAAGATATAGTCTAGTATAGTATAGAGCTAGTAATTAGTTTTTATATCTAGGATTATAAGTATATAGATAATATTCGTATAAACTTCTACGTACGAGAGATTATCGACTGAGTATATACGTAACGCTAATAATAAGAAATAGTATACGATATAGTAATTCTAATAGTTAATAGAGACCCTATATATAAGTTAGTAATATCTAAAACTATTTCTAATAATAGTTACGTACTAATAAAATACTACTATCTAGTTTTTTATTCTTTTTTAAGTACTGTTTCTCGTCGTAATATCTATTAAGCTTTTAATTACCTCGAGTATTCGAGGTTTAAGCTCTAAGGGCTATAAGTAATACTATCTTTAATAGTTATAATATATAGAAGTTAATTAGCTATAATTAAATTCTATATACTCTATCTCTAGCGTTAAAACTCTTTCTTAAATTATCGTCCCTTAAAAAAAAACGGCCTTTATATTCCCGATCTATAAATATATAGATTATATATTGTACGACAACCTAGATCGTTAACGAGGATAAGAGTACGCTTTAATTACTTAGTATTCTCAACTAAGCTTTACTGTGCGGTTAAACGATCGGGTTAATAAATAACTATAAACCGTCTAAAATTTTCTTAGATTAAGGTATCTTAGTAAGATAATTAGGATATTTATAAAGAATAAGATTCCTTAATATCTAAACGTATAAGCCCGTTATAAGTATTAATAATTAGTGACTAGAATAGCTATATTAATTAATCTAAGAAGTAAAAACTATTCTCGTAAGCTGGTAATTATCTAGCCGCGGGACCGTAAATTTCTTACTTAGTTAGCGATTAGATAATAGCGCGAAAATTTCGAGATCTAAGTAGTAAATATAAATTATATAGATTAGCTAAATTAGAAATAATTTTATACTAAATATTAATATTATATTAGTAAATACTTTAGTAAAATTTTTATATAAACTTTTTTTTTCTTCTTTAAATATTTATTAAGTAGATATTTATTAACTTAACTTTTAATATTTTAATTTTTTTAAAATAAGTCTCTATTAAAATATAATATTAATTCGATTTTTCTAAAGCTTTATATATCTTATAATATTAATTTAATATTTTTAATAAATTTAAATCTCTATTTAATTTAACTTTAATAAATTTATATTTAAAATATTTAAAAGTAAGATTAAGTAAGTAGTTTTTTAAAAATATAAATATTTTAAACTCTTTATCTTTTATTAATTCGAATTATTTAAATAGCTTTAAACTAATTTTTTTTTAAAGAATTCTAAACTTTAATAAAAACGATTTTAAAGAAAATAAATACTTTAATAAGTACTAAATTAAATTTATAAGCTTAAAATATTTAATCTTTTATTTTTATATCTACTAATTTAAAAATTTTAAAAGAATATTAATTTTAATACTTTTAAAAAGCGTTAATAATAAGATTAATTTCTTAATAATCTAAAAAATTTAAACTAATTTATTAAATAAAGTTCGCTTCTAAAATAAGTAAATTTATAAGTATTTTATCTATNNNAATCTTATATATATTATTTAAATTACTATTATTTCTTAAAAAAATTAAAATATTAAAAATTAAATTAATAAATATCTATTTTAAAGAAAAATTTTATAAATTTTTATTACTTTAAATTTTTAAATTATTTTTTTTATTTATTTTTTTTAAAGCTTTAGCTAATTTAAATATTTTAAATATTAAAAAATACTAAGTAACTCTTCTAAAGAATATAATAAAGTCGATATTTTATCTTATAGTTATAACTATTAGAATCGTATCTAGAGTTAAGTTTAATAGAGATAAATTAAATAAGATAACTAAATAAGAAGTAAATATAGTATAAAAAAAGAACGCTTAAATAATAAAAAGAATCTCTATTAATCTATATATTAATAAGAATAAGTTAATAACTAATAAATATTCTATAGATTTAATATATAGCTAGAAATATCTAATTTCTAAAGTACGTTTATAATAGTATCTCTTTTTATAAGTAATAATATCTTTATTATTATAAAACTTTCTCTAGCGATAATAATAATAATAAAAGTAATATATTAATAGCTCTAATTAATATTATCGCGAAAAATATATTATAACTATTAAGATATTTAAGAATAATATAATTTAGTTAAGAATTAACTAAGTTATAATTATAAATAAATATAGTTAAAAGATTATAATATTTAAATATAATAAAGAAGAGTTTAAATAAA
>JAEUBB010000155.1:44918-78536 GCA_018257885.1 Parmelia sp. 050094 | reverse complement strand
TAAGAAAGAACTTAGAAAATACTATTTATAAATAATATATTATATTAAAAAAATAGAAGTAAATAAATATTATTTATAAATAATATATTATATTAATAAAAAAGAAATAGATAGATATTATTTATAAATAATATCTATTACTAATAAATTAAATAATTAAAAGATTAATTTAAATTCTTCTCTTTTCTTTTTTAAACTATCTTTATCTTCTAAAATTATTATATCTCTAGTACTTATTAGTATATAGCGAGTTATTATTATTATCGTAATATATAATAACGTTATTATCGTTAATATTATTATTATTATTATTATTATCGCTATTATTATTATCTTTACTTAAGTTATTAGCTATATTAAATATATTATTTATATTATCTATTATATCGTCTTCTATAAATATATAAGACTTAGAAGTAAGAATATTATTATCTTATAAAGCGAGTTAATTAGATAAGTAAAGAAATTTAATAGAGCTATTAAAGTTATATACTATATTAATATAACTTAGTATTATTTTAGATCTCTTATAAATTTCTATATTTAAAAAGAGACTAGTAAATTTATATTTACTCTTTAAAAGAAACTCTTAAGATATATTACTTTTATTAATATTATTAAAGATAATCTTTTTAAAAAGTATAATTTAATCTTTATTATCTTTCTTATCTATAGTATCTTTCTTAATAGTTACTTTTATAAAAGCTTTATCTTTTATAAAAGCTTTATCTTTTATAGAAACTTTATTTTTTATAAAAGCTTTATCTTTTATAGAAGCTTAAACTTAAACTTTTATAAAAGATTAAGTTTAAGTAAAAGTTAACTTAAATATTATTAACTTATATAATATTCTTTATAAATTATTAAATATAACTTTTAAAAGTAATTATATATTCTTCTACTATTATTATTACTTTATATAATAAATAATAAACTTCTATAAAAAGTATATATTAGATATTAAGATTAAAATATATATAAAAGAGTTATCTATAGAAGATTTATATTTAAAAGTATCTTAATTCTATAAAGATAAATAATATATATAAAAAGAGTAAGATTTATTATATAGAAAAATAATATAGTTACTAAATAAAAAATAGCTAATTAAGATAAAGAAATAACTAGTTAAGATAAAGAATTAATTAATAAAGATAAAAAAGTCGTTACTAAAGATAAAGAATTAATTAATAGAGATAAAGAAGTAATTAATAAAAATAAAGAAATTTACTATTAAAAATTAATTAAATAACGCGAAATCTTTAGCTAATAATTAAAAAATATTAATATATAGTTATTTAAAAATAATTATTATCTATAAATAATATAAAGAAGAGAGAATATAAAGATAAATATTATTTATAAATAATATAAAGAAGAGAAGATATTAAGATATATATTATTTATAAAAAATATATAAAAAAGAGAACTTTAAAGTACTTATTATTTATAAATAATAATAAAAAGAATAGATTTATTATCTCTTTTTAAAAGTTAAAAAAGCTTCTTATATTACTTAATTAGCTTAAATTTCTAACGAAATTTAATCTTTATAAGTAGATAATTCTTTATTATTAAGTTTTAAAGATTATTTTATCTTTCTTTATATAAATACTATTTAAATATAGTTATATAATTATCTTTATAAATAATATTAATTAAGTAATTTTTAATCTTCTTATTATTCTATTAATAATTAAAGTAAATATTTTAAAAGTATTTAATTTTATTCTTATATATAATCTTCTTAATATAACTTTTAATAATCTTAATTATTTTTAATATAGCTCTAAACTATAATATCTAGTTATATAAATAATTAGTAATAAAAATATAGTATTTATAGATATAAGTTTAATTAATTTATATAATATAAGTTCTAATCTATAAGATCTATTAAGTATTTATAGAAATATCTAAAAAGACTATATTACTATAGTTATACTAAAGATTTAAAGTAATAGCGAAAATCTATATATTAATTACTAAGATCTAAATAGAATTATTTAGATTATTAAAAATATTAATAGTAATATCTTAATCGCGCTATTTATACTTTATATAAATTATTATAATATTAAACTCTATAATTATAATTAAGATCTTAATTAATTACTATATTAAAGACTAGTTATAAAAGACGATTATCTTATATAAATTATTATTATAAATAAAGTATATTAGAAAGTAGAAATATATTAACTTTATTAACTTTTAATAAATATAAAAGTCTATAAATAATTAATTTATATAAACGAATATATTAAAATTAATATATATAGCTTTTTAAAAATAAGTTATATTATAATCTTTATAAAAATAATAAAATTATTTAATAATAACGAGCTTAGCGTTATTATCGCTAATCTTAAGTAAGTTACTACTAATAATAGCGAGATAAAGGCGTTAATAATAAATTATATTTTATTAATTAAACTTATTATTATTATTATTATTATTACTAAGATTTTAAGTATATATTATATAATTTTAAATATAGTTCGCGAGCTTTAAGACTTTTATTTCTAGCTCGATAATTAATTAGATTATTAAAGAGATATTTATCTTAATTTAAGTCTTATCTTAATAAGTTATTATTTAAGTAGTTATAATTCGCTTAATCTATATAAGTACTAATACGAAGAGAACGAATCTATTAATAAGTAATATAATTAAATATTTCGTATTATTAATATTAAGAAAGACTTAGATAAGATATATTATAAAGTTTATAAGCTATAGATATTTATTAATATTATTTATAAATAAGTTTTAATTTACTAATATATTTTTAATTACTTTATAATTTTTAAGTATTAATATTATTAATTTAAGCTTTTTCTACTTATTATTTTAGAAGAGACTTAAGAGATTTATTAAATTAATTAAATAATTAATTATAGAAGTTACTATAAATAGAAATTTTATTAATATAGCTAAATCTTTTATAAATTAATAAACTAGTATTTAAATACTTTTAATTTTCTAAAACTTATTAAATAGAAGTATATTAAAGATATTAAGATAATAATTATATACTTAATTAAATAGCTTCTTTAAAAATTTTATCTTATTATATTATAAATTATTATTCTTCTAATTTAATCTCTTTTTATAAAGCTTTATAAGAAGATTTTAATTTTTAGATTTCTTATATTTATTATTTTAATATATATTATAATAACTTTATATTATATAGCTAATTAAAATAATATACTAAAATATCTTTAACTTAAAGAATAAAAATATAAAATAGTTTAGAAAATTAATAATTAAGATATTAAAATAAATACTCTTATTATTTTACTTAACTTTCTTAGATAAGCTATAGAATTATTTAAATTTAAATAAAGAAAAGTAGTATATTATCTTATTCTTTTATATTATTAATCTCTAAAAGAGAGTTATAATAATAGTAATTTTATACTCTTTCTTTATAATATTTATATAAAGAGCTCGAATTTAAGTTACTTTAGCTTTAATATTTATTTAGTAGCGCTTATAAGCTTTAATAACTTTTTTTTTATTATAATTTAAATTAAAATTTTATAATTTATTCTTTATATTCTATAATTTATTTTTTAAATTTTATAATTTATTTTCTATATTTTATAGTTTTAATATTAATATATTACTATCTTACTTATTATTATTATACTTATTATTATTCGCGAACGATTATATATTCTTAAATAGCGAGTTAGAAATAGTAATATTTAAATTATTATTATTTATAAATAATTATATATTCTTAAATAGCTAGATAGATATATTATTATTAAGATTATTATTATCTATAAATAATAATTATATAAAAGTTTAGATAATAATAGTAATATCTATCTTATTATTATTTATAAATAATATTAAATTATTAAAGAATTAAGAGAACTATAAAGTCTTTTTATACTCTAAATAAATAATAAGAAAGCGATATAGAATAAAAGTAAAAGCGAAGATTATTTTATTTAACTTTATATTATTATTATATATATTCTTATCTAGCTTAATATAAATTATTTTTAAAAACTAGACTAGAATAGTAACTTAATATAATTTAAGTATTTAAAACTATTTTAATTTATTAAGCTAAGTTCGTAAGTAATAGCTAATAATAAGAAAGTTAAGATTAAGATTAAGAAGCGCGTAAAATTCCTTATAATTTAGCATTATAGCGCTAATATTATTTATATAGTTATAAAGATTTTAGAAAATTTTATAAATATTATCTTTAATTTATATTAAATCTTCTAATATATTTTTTAAAATAATAGCTTTATAGATTAGATTTAGTATAGTTTTCTAAATATCTTATATATCTCTCTTAAAAGTATATTTAGTATTAGTAATTATATCTATAATAATAAAAATAATAGTAATATTATTATTTAATATAGAGTAGAGTATTATTACGTCTTATATTATATTATTAATAATAATTACTATATCTATTATACTTATTTATAATTAATTCTAGAGAAATCTTTTTTATATTATATTTATATTAAATTTATCTTTATACTTAATTTTTTTAATTATATTATAAAATATTTTTATCTTCTTTCTCTTATACTTTTATAATTTATAGTAGCTTTTATTCTTCTATTTTAATTTAATTATATCTTACTTTTTATTTTTTATTATAAGTCGTTACTACTTTATAATATATATAATAAACTCTATATTAAGATCGATATCTTTTATAATTTATATAGATTAATTATTATTTATAAATAATAAATTCTTATTTATATTTTAGCTAAGATTATAGAATTAGAATTATTATACTTAATTATTTTACTTTTTATTAGATATAGAGTTAATCTTTTATATAGTATTATTCTTTTATATTAGCGCTCTAAAGAATAGTAAGACTAAATATTAATCTTTATAATAATATTTATAAAACTATAATATATTAAGTATAATACTTTTCTAGTATAATTTTAAGAATAGTTTAAGAAGATCTTATATTATAATAATATATAATATAGCGAGTTAAGTATTCTATAAAACTTTTAACTTTAAGAATATAATTATATCTATTTAAAGCTATTTCTTATTTAAGAGATTATTTAGTATTTTAAAGATATTCTTTATATAAACTTATATTTTCTCTAATCTATTTTTAATTCTAAATTTATTTACTTTAGTATTAAAAAAGTATTTAAGAAGTAATTATAATTTTTTAAATTCTTTAATATTAACTAATTAATTAATTTACTTTAGTTTAAGATATTTATAAAGTCTTTACTTAACTTATTATACTTTTTTAAAGTTAAAAATAAATATATAATCTAGATTAAACTCTAGTATATTTTAATTAAGATAAACGCGTTATATAGAAGTTATCTTAAAATTAAACTTTATAATCTTTTATTTTATTAATATTATTAAAGTATTAATTAAGATTTTTTTAGTCTTTAACTTTATTAATATAGTTAGCGTATTAACTATACTTTTCTTATTTTTATAAAATAATATAATATTAACTACGGTCTAGAAGAAGATTAGCTAGTAGTTTTAAATATATATAGTTTATAAATAATATATATTAATATTTAAATAAAGTTCTCTAATTAAGAAGATATCTAGATANNNCTATAAATAATAATTATTATAGTTTAAATTTACTTTACTTATAAAGAAGAGATCTAGATAATTATTAATAAGCGATTTTAAGTATATAATATTTATAAATAATATATATTAATATTTAAATAAATTTTCTATATAAAGAAGAGATTTAAATAATTATTAATAAATAATTTAAGATAATTATTATTTATAAATAAGACGCGTCTAGATTTAAATCTAGAAATAAGATTTTATTTACTCTAAAATTATTAATTTTTTATTTAAAAATTAGTTAAAAGCTAGAAATATAAGTCTATATATTATCTACTAGTAATAATAAGTACTATTTAACTACTAGAAATAATAAAAAAAGAATATAAATAAAATAAATAATATAGAAAAAAAAAGAATTAAAAGAATTAAAAATAAGTTAAAATTTAAAAGTAAGAGTATATTAAAAAAGCGTTAACGTATTTATTTACTTTTAATTTTTATTAGCTTAATATAATTTTATCTATAAATAATATCTAGTTAATAAGAGAAGAAGAAAATACTAAAAGTAAAAAAGAAATATAAATATAAAAAGTAATATAAAAGAATAAAAAATTAAGAGTTATAAATATATTAAAAAAGTACTAATATACGTATTTATATTTATTCTCTTAGCGCGATTTCGTCTATAAATAATATTTAGCTAATAGAGATTATACTAATAAAGATTATACTAATAAAGATAATACTAATAAAGATTATATTATAATAAGTTAATAATTATAATAATTATTTCTAAATTATTAATACTAGTTTAGAGAAATTAATAATATTAATTTAAAAGAAATCTATAATATTATAATAAACTTATATATATAGAGAGTATAACTAAGTTAAAATTATTTTAATCTAAAAAATATAAATTCTATATTATAGAAAATAAGTTAATTAATAACTACTCGCTATATATTATCTATAAATAATATATAATTAGCGAGTAAATATTATTTATAGATAATATAATATTAGCGAACTAAAGTTATCTATAAATAATATATAATAGTTTATTAATATTAGTAAGTAAAATACTTTAAAATATAAGTAGTATTATTACTTAATATAAATACTTAATCTTAATAATATTCTTTATAAGCGTAATAGTTAGAAATATTAAGATTATTATATTACTTAGTATTTATAGATTCTATATAAATTTCTTATTATAACTATATATATTATTAGAGTTAAAATAGCTATTTAAATCTATAGACGAGAAGTTTAATAAGTAGATATATAATTTTAAAAGTATAAGAATATTAATATATATAGCTTCGCGCTAAATATAATTTAGATTATTTTAAATAGAGTTATAGAGAGTATTATAAATAAAGAGAAATTAAAGTAAATACTATATATTATAAACGCGTAATATAATATTTTAATTTATTTAATTCTTAAAGCTCTTTATTTAACTTATATTAATAATTATCTCTATATAAGTAAGTAGAAGCCCGCGATAAATACTTAATAAAATATTATTTATTAGCTAATCGTAATAGCTAAAGATTTTACTATTATAATAAAATAAGAAGTTATAGAAAAGTATAGATTAAAAAATAAAATTAATAATAAACTAATTAATAATATAGATAACGAGTAAGAAATATATCTTATTAGAATTAATAAGCGATTAAGCGTTATAAAGGTCTATAGTAATAATAAAAGTAATATATAGAATATTAGAGATAGATTAATTCTTATATTAATTAAAAACGCTAACGTAGTTACTAATCTAGATTTTAATTATATAGAAAAAGAAGATAAATTTTATAATAAAATTAATATTAAAGGCTTAGTTAATAGTTTAATAAATAAGAACGCCTTACTAAATTAAAAAGAAGTTATAAGATAGAATTAAAATAGACGTAGAGCGAAGTTAATTATAATTATTAAAAGTACTAAAGATAAACGAGAACGCCTTATTAAGTTAAAAAGAAGTTATAAAATAGAGTTAAGATAAACGTAGAATAAAATTAATTATAATTATTAAAAATACTAAAGATAAATAATAAATAAAAGAATAGATAAATAAATAATTAATAATATAGAATTAAAGCTAGATTAATTAATTAAATATAAAAAAAGTAACTATCTAAAGTATTATATATTAAAGATAGCTAATTATATATCTAGATAAATATATTAATAGAAGAACTAAAATATTAAAAAGTATTATAAGATTTTAATTTATTCTTTATATTAAAAATTTAATTACTTTAAATCTTAATAATCTTTTATATTTTAATTAAATTATTATTTAACTTCTTAAGTATCGCGTAATTTATATTAATTTTATTATATAAATAATTAATATTTTAAATTAAAAACTACTTCTTTATCTTTATATTATAAAGTCTAGTCTTATACTATATAAGATTATCTTATAAGTTATTATTAATATAATATAGATTAAAGATCTTATAGTTTTTCTTTTATAATAATACTTTATTATACTTAATCTTTTTTTCTAAATATTTAATATAATATTAAAGTTTATTAAGACTAGTCTTATTACTACGTTATTTAATAAGTTAGTAACTCGATAATTAATATATTCTTAAAATAAAGATTTTACTAAATATTTAAAATAATAGAGTTAATACTTAATAATTAAATTATTAAGAGTACTTACTAGCTCTTTCTTACTATAATATAACTTAGTATTTAACTTCTATAATATTAAAATTATTAAGCTAAGTAATATAAAAGTTAGTATTAAATTATCTTATAAGTCTTTATTAATATAATATAGATTAGAGATCTTATAATTCTTTTTCTATAATAATACTTTATTATACTCGATCTTCTTCTCTAAATACTTAATATAATATTAAAGTTTATTAAGACTAACTATATTACTACGCTATTTAACGAGTTAATAATCTAATAATTAGTATACTCTTNTCTATATTATAAAGAATAAATTAATTAATAATTACTTACTATATATTATCTATAGATAATATAATATTAGCGAATAAATATTATTTATAAATAATATATAATAGTTTATTAATATTAGCGAGTAAAATATTATAAAAGATATAAACTCTATATTATTTATAAATAATATTTAGTTAAATAAGAAGATAATAAAAATATATTCTCTATAAATAACTTATAGTATATTATTAAAAATAAGAAGATTTAATATAACTACTTAATTATACTTTATAAATACTTTTAGTTAAAGAGATAATAAGTTTTATTAAATTTAATTAAAGTCTTTAAATTTATCGAGTAGCGAGAATAGCTTAATAATAATATTATAATAACTTTATAATATATAATAATATATCTAGTAATTTATAAGCTTAATAATACTTTAAATTTATAAAAAATTCTACGTTATCTTTTAATATATATATAATAAGTAATCTATAGATAATATATACTAAGTAGAAGTATTAATAAATATATAGAATAATATTATTATAAGTAAAAATACTTAAAATAAATTATATAATAAAAATTCTAATAATAAAGTTAATAATAATTATATATTAAGATAAATTAAGTAATTTATTAAGCGAGCTTATATTACTTATTTTATATTAAAGTAAGATAAGCGCTAAGGAAATAGACTATACTATTAATAGATTATATATATTATTAAAGTAGTATATAGTTTCTTACTTTAATTAAGTAGTCTTAATTATTTACTTTTTTTATTAATAAGTAATAGATTTCTTTTTTATACGTATATAAAATTTCTCTAATATTTATATAATTATAATTATATATTATAGATTTATTAGTATATTTATTCTACTTCTATTTTATACTTTCTTTAAATAAGTAAGAAGAATTTAATAGAGATATAAAAAAGATTAAATAATTAATAGAATAAATAATAAGTTCTTTAATATATATATTAACTAAAAAGATTAAAATAGAGAATAGTATTAAACGGCGCGCCCTATAATAAAATTAATATTAATAGAAGATAATTTAAAAAGAGACTAATTTAGTAGTAATAGTAGTAAATAATAATACTTATTAATATAAAAGATATTTATAAATAATAATACTTACTAGTATAGTTAATTATAGACTTAAGAAGAGATATTTATAATATTATTAAGATAAGAGTTCGCTACTATAGAATTATTAAAAGGCGGTATTTTAATATAAATAATTACGATAAATATTATTTATTAATTAATATAATAATTGCGACTTAATAAGACTTAGAGACTAATAAAAGACTTATTTAATTAAGAGTACTACGCGAACGAGACTTATATATTTATTAATAAGTATAATTTTATACGAGCTAGTAGAATTTTAATTAGGGCTTTAATTAATATTTTATATTAGAGTATACTCGGCGCTTAAATAATCGTTAGAGTATAGTACGATATAGTAATAATATAAAGATAATTATAAAAAAGTAGATAGAGTATTAATAATTAAAAAGATTATATATAGATTTATTTATTTATTATTATTATTTAGAATATAATATTATCTATAGATAATAATTATTTATATTAATTAGTCGCTTAATACGTTAATAGCTTTAAGTTATAGCTAATAAATATAAGTCTTTATAATAATATATAAAACTAAGAATTTTAATACTACGCGTTATTATAAAAATTTATTATTATTAGCTCTATAAACTTTAAGTAGTTATAGCTCGTATTTTAGAGTATTATAATTATAGCGATACTAATAATTAATAATAGCGATCTTTATCTTATATAAATAAAGATAAATATAAAAAAATAAAAAAGATTATCTTCTTTATTAATATTCTTTTTATAATTTTACTCTTTACTAGAAAAAAAATAAGTTAAAGAGAGAGTAAGATACGTCGATAGTAGTTATAAGTAAAAAAGTTCTATCTAAAATTCTTTATATTCTACTTTAATTCTAACTCTATTCGCTCTATAATTATATAAAAATTAATTTAAAATTAAGCTTTATAATCTTTTACTTTATTAATATTATTAAAGTATTAATTAAGATTTTCTTAATCTTTAACTTTATTAATATAGTTAACGTATTAACTACGCTTTTCTTATTCTTATAAAGTAATATAATACTAATTATAGTTTAAAAGAAGATTAGCTAGTAGTTTTAAATATATATAATTTACGAATAATATATATTAATATTTAAATAGAGTTCTCTAACTAAGAGAATATCTAGATATATATTAGAAGGCGATTTAAGATAAATATTATTTATAAATAATAATTACTAAAGTCTAAATCTACTTTACTTATAAAGAAGAGATCTAAATAATTATTAATAAGTAGTTTTAAATATATAATATTCGTAAATAATATATATTAATATTTAAATAAATTTTTTATATAAAGAAGAAATCTAGATAATTATTAATAAATAATTTAAGATAATTATTATTCGCGAATAAGACGCGTCTAGATTTAAATCTAGAAGTAAGATTTTACTACTAGTCGAAAAGATATAGAATAGTCTAGAATATTATCTTTATATATCGTACTATAGTACGATATAAGACGAGGCCCTTAAATTCTATACTCTATAGAATAGTATAGAATATTAGCGATATAGTTCTATAGTATAAGATAATTATAGAATATTCTATAGAATAGAATAATTATAGAATATTCTATAGAATATCTAGTAGAATATTCTATATATAGCTATTAAAAGTACTATTTAGAAGTATACTAACTAAAATAATAGCTAGAATAGTAATACTAAGAGTACTACTAAGTATATTTAATTAGAGAACTTATTAAAGTACTTATTAAAGTACTTATTAGAAGCTATTCTTATACTTATTAAAGTACTTATTAAAGTACTTATTAGAAGCACTTATTGAAGTACTTATTAAAGTACTTATTAAAGTACTTATTAAAGTACTTATTAGGAGCTATTAAAGTACTTATTAAAGTACTTATTAAAGTACTTATTAGAAGCTATTAAAGTACTTATTAAAGTACTTATTAAAGTACTTATTAAAGTACTTATTAAAGTACTTATTAAGAGCTATTAGAGTACTTATTAAAGTACTTCTATTAAATATACTTAGTAGTACTCCTAGTATTACTATTCTAGTTATAATTCTAGTTAATATACTTCTAAATAGTACTTCTACTAGATATTCTATAGAATATTCTACGATTATTCTATTCTATAGAATATTTTACGATTATTCTATATTATAGAATATTCTATTTAAATTCTATACTAAATCTTTATAAAGATATAGTATCTAACCTCTTATATTCTATACTACGATACGGTATAGGGCTACTTAGAATAGAATCTCGAGTAGAATATTTTAAATCTTTTCGATTAATAGATTTTACTTATTTTAAAATTATTAGTTTTTATTTAGAAATTAATTAAAAGTTAGAAATATAAGTTTATATATTATCTACTAGTAATAATAAGTACTATTTAAGTACTAGAAATAATAAAAGAAGAAGATAAATAGAGTAAATAATATAAAAGAAGAAAGAATTAAAAGAGTTAAAAATAAATTAAAATTTAAAAGTAAAAATATATTAAGAAAGCGTTAGTATATTTATTTACTTTTAATTTTTATTAGCTTAATATAATCTTATCTATAAATAATATCTAATTAATAAGAGAAAAAGAAAATACTAGAAGTAAGAAAGAAATATAAATATAAAAGATAATATAGAAAAATAAAGAATTAAGAGTTATAAATATATTAAAAAAGTACTAATATATATATTTATATTTATTTTCTTAGCGCGATCTCGTTCGCGAATAATATTTAGCTAATAGAGATTATATTAATAGAAATTATATTAATAAAGATTATACTATAGTAGATTAATAACTATAATAATTATTTCTAAATTATTAATACTAGTCTAGAGAAATTAATAATACTAATTTAAAAGAAATCTATAGTATCGCGATAAACTTATAGATATAAAGAGTATAATTAAGTTAAAATTATCTTAATCTAAAAAATATAAATTCTATATTATAAAAAATAAGCTAATTAATAACTACTTACTATATATTATTTATAAATAATATATAATTAGCGAGTAAATATTATTTATAAATAATATAATATTAGCGAACTAAAGTTATTTATAAATAATATATAATAGTTTATTAATATTAGTAAGTAAAATACTTTAAAATATAAGTAATACTATCGTCTAGTATAAATACTTAGTCTTAATAATATTCTTTATAGATATAATAGCTAGATATATTAAGATCGCTATATTACTTAGTATTTATAAATTTTATATAGATTTCTTATTATAATTATATATATTATTAAAGTTAAAATAGCTATTTAGATCTATAGATAAAAAGTTTAATAAGTAGATATATAGTTTTAAGAGTATAAGAATATTAATATATATAGCTTTATATTAAATATAATTTAAATTATTCTAGATAAAGTTATAAAAAGTACTATAAATAAAGAGAAATTAAAGTAAATACTATATATTATAAACGCGTAGTATAATATTTTAATCTATTTAATTTTTAAAGCTTTTTATTTAACTTATATTAATAATTATCTTTATATAAGCGAGTAGAAGTTTATAATAAATACTTAATAAAATATTATTTATTAGCTAGTTATAATAGCTAGAGATTTTACTATTATAATAGAATAAGAAGTTATAAAGAAGTATAAATTAAAAGATAAAGTTAATAATAAACTAGTTAATAATACGAGTAATAAGTAAGAGATATATCTTATTAAAGTTAATAAGCTTAATAGCGTTATAGAGATCTATAGCGATAATAAGAATAACGCGTAAAGTATTAAAGATAAATTAGTTTTTATATTAATTAAAAATATTAATATAGTTACTAGCCTAGATTTTAATTATATAGAAAAAGAAGATAAATTTTATAATAAGATTAATACTAAAGACTTAATTAGTAGTCTAATAAATAAGAACGTCTTACTAAATAGAAAAGAGGTTATAGAATAGAATTAAAATAGATATAGAGCGAAGTTAATTATAATTATTAAGAGTATCGAAGATAAATAGTAAGTAAAAGAATAAATAAATAAATAACTAGTAATATAGAGTTAGAGCTAGATTAATTAATTAAGCGTTATAAAGATTTATAATAATAGTAAGAATAATATATAAAGTATTAAAGATAAATTAGTTCTTATACTAATTAAGAATACTAATATAGTTTCTAGTCTAAATTTTAATTATATAAAAAAAGAAAATAAATTTCGTAATAAGATTAATATTAAAGAAGACTTAATTAATAGTTTAATAAATAAGAATATCTTACTAAATTAAAAAGAAGTTATAGAATAGAGTTAAAGTAAGCGTAAAGCGAAGTTAATTATAATTATTAAAAGTACTAAAGATAAGTAGTAAATAAAAGAATAGATAAATAAATAACTAGTAATATAAAGTTAAAGCTAGATTAGTTAATTAAGTATAAGATAAGTAATTATCTAAAGTATTATATATTAAAGATAGCTAGCTATATATTTAAGTAAATATATTAATAGAAGAATTAAAGTATTAAAAAGTATTATAAAGTTTTAATTTATTTTTTATATTAAAGATTTAATTATTCTAAATCTTAATAATCTTTTATATTTTAATTAAGTTATTATTTAGCTTTTTAAGTACTATATAGTTTATATTAATCTTATTATATAAGTAATTAATATTTTAAATTAAAAGCTACTTCTTTATCTTTATATTATAAAGTCTAATCTTATATTATATAAGATCGTCTTATAAGTTATTATTAGTATAATATAGATTAAAGATCTTATAATTCTTCTTTTATAATAATACTTTATTATACTTAATCTTCTTCTCTAAATACTTAATATAATATTAAAGTTCGCTAAGATTAGTCTTATTATTATATTATTTAATAGATTAATAATCTAATAATTAGTATACTTTTAAAATAAAGATCTTACTAAATATTCGAAGTAATAGAGCTAATATTTAATAATTAAATTATTAAGAGTACTTATTAACTCTTTTTTACTATAATATAACTTAGTATTTAACTTTTATAATACTATAATTATTAAGCTAAATAATATAAAAGTTAGTATAAGATTATCTTATAAATCTTTATTAATATAATATAAATTAGAAATCTTATAGTTCTTCTTTTATAATAATACTTTATTATACTTAATCTTCTTTTTTAAATATTTAATATAATATTAAAGTTTACTAAAATTAACTATATTACTACGCTATTTAATAAGTTAGTAACTTAATAATTAATATACTCTTAACTTAAGAAATATAGATTTTATATTATAGAAAATAAGCTAATTAATAACTACTTACTATATATTATTTATAAATAATATAATATTAGCGAATAAATATTATCTATAAATAATATATAATAATTTATTAATATTAGCGAGTAAAATATTATAGAAGATATAAACTCTATATTATTTATAAATAATATTTAATTAAATAAAAAGATATTAAAAATATATTCTTTATAAATAACTTATAATATATTATTAGAGATAAAGAGATTTAATATAACTACTTAGTTATACTTTATAAATACTTTTAATTAAAAAGATAGTAAGTTCTATTAAATTTAATTAAAATCTTTAAATTTATTAAGTAATAAGAATAATTTAATAGCGATATTATAATAATTTTATAGTATATAATAATATATCTAGTAATTTATAAACTTAATAATACTTTAAATCTATAGAAAATTCTATATTACCTCTTAATATATATATAATAAGTAGTTCGTAAATAATATATACTAAGTAGAAGTATTAATAGATAGATAGAATAATATTATTATATATAAAAATACTTAGAATAAATTATATAATAAGAACTTTAATAATAAAGTTAATAATATTTATATATTAAAATAAATTAAGTAATTTATTAAGCGAGCTTATATTATTTATTTTATATTAGAGTAAAGTAAGTATTAAGAGAATAAATTATATTATTAATAAATTATATATATTACTAAAGTAGTATATAATTTCTTATTTTAATTAAGTAGTCTTAATTATTTACTTCTTTTATTAATAAGTAATAGATTTCTTCTTTATATATATATAAAATTTCTCTAATATTTACGTAATTATAATTACGCGTTATAAGTTTATTAGTATATTTATTTTACTTCTATTTTATACTTTCTTTAAATAAGTAAGAAGAATTTAATAAAGATATAAAAAAGATTAAATAATTAATAAAATAAATAATAAGTTCTTTAATATATATATTAATTAAGAAAGTTAGAATAAAGAGTAGTACTAAATAGCGCGCTCTATAATAAGATTAATACTAATAAAAAATAATTTAAGAAAAGACTAATCTAGTAATAATAATAATAAATAATAATACTCGCTAATATAAAAGATATTTATAAATAATAATACTTACTAGTATAGTTAATTATAGACTTAAAAAGAAGTATTTATAATATTATTAATATAAGAGTTTATTATTATAGAATTATTAAAAAATAATATTTTAATATAGATAATTATAATAAACGCTATCTATTAATTAATATAATAATTATAACTTAATAAGACTTAAAAATTAATAAGAGACTTATTTAATTAAGAGCGCTACGCGGATAAGACTTATATATTTATTAATAAATATAATTTTATATAAGTTAATAGAATTTTAATTAAAACTTTAATTAATATTTTATATTAAGATATACTTAATACTTAAGTAATTATTAAAGTATAGTATAATATAATAATAATATAAAAATAATTATAAAGAGATAAATAAAATATTAATAATTAAGAAAGTTATATATAGATTTATTTATTTATTATTATTATTTAGAGTATAATATTATTTATAAATAATAATTATCTATATTAATTAATTACTTAATATACTAATAACTTTAAGTTATAGTTAATAAATATAGATTTTTATAATAATATATAAAATTAAGAATTTTAATACTACGCGTTATTATAAAGATTTATTATTATTAGCTTTATAAACTTTAAGTAGTTATAACTCGTATTTTAGAGTATTATAATTATAATAATATTAATAATTAATAATAATAACCTCTATCTTATATAAATAAAGATAAATATAAGAAAATAGAAAAGATTATCTTCTTTATTAATATTCTTTTTATAATTTTATTCTTTACTAGAAAAAAAATAAGCTAAAGGGGGAGCGAAGTATATTAATAATAGCTACGAGTAAAAAAGTCCTATTCGCCTAAAATTCTTAATGTTCTGCTCTAACCCTGACCCTATCCGCCTTATAATAAGATATCTTTTTTACGTGTGGGGTACTGGACACAGTAACAGAGTACTATAGCTTAATCAACACGTTATAGAAATCAGCGCAAACCTGGACAAAGCTCTCGGCTGCCTGCGACACCAGACCGAATCTCGCTTCCTATGGGTAGATTTCGTGTGCATTAACCAGCAAGACTTAGAAGAGCGAAAGCAGCAGGTGCAGCATATGTACAGAATATTCGGCCAAGCGAAGCGTGTGATTGCATATCTGGGAGAGGAAGCAGATAGTAGTCAGAATGTTCCAAAGCTTCTCAGACAGATACAGGATGCCCATTTCAGTGCGGAGTGCGACACAGACGGCTTGTGGTCCGAAGAAGACTGAAAACTCTACGATTACCGCCTTATCAAGATAAAGTTTGGACAATGCTGCAGCCATTTGTGATGCATTCATGGTTTGTGAGAGTGTGGATATTGCAAGAAGCACTAGCTGCAAGAGATTTAGAACTCCTATGTGGTGGATGGTCTCTGCCAGCCGATCCAGTTATTCAAACCCTAATGATAGCACGTACACACAAGTTCGCTTGCTTCGGGACACCATCATCTCTGTCTGATAGGACCTCCGAATCCATAGCTCGTAGCCTTGATCAACTGGCATTTATGGTCCGGCTCGGATTATGCTCCTTTCTTTGGGACTTTCGGGAATGGGGGCCGCAGGAATGGGGGCTTCTAGACGTTCTGGAAATCGCAAGACAGTCAAGCTCAACCGATCCGAGAGACAAGGTTTTTGCGATCCTAAATCTATGCTCTGGCTCCACAAGCGCCCTCATCCAGCCAGATTACAACATTGATACGTTCGAAGTGTTCATGAAAGTCGCATGTGCAATAGTCAAAGCTGGGCAAGGCCCTCGCTTGCTGCTCAATGTGGGAGTCCAGGATCAGGCCCCAAGTCTACCATCATGGGTACCAGATTGGTCTCAGAATGGCCCGCTATACCGAGATATCGTCGTCCAGAGCTTCTTCTATCCTAAAAGTGACTCTCACTCCAAAGACCCAGTGTCTTACAACATCAGAATCGGACAGCAAGAGATCGAGCTTGTCGTGCCCATGGTAACGATTGACTCTATAGACCATATTGAGCAATTGTGCGTTCAATCGAGCCATCCCAATCGCAACCTAGACCTTTCAAGCCCGTTCATTACGCTCTTACCATCAGACGAGGACGTAGGAACCAATATCGACTATTCAATGTGGCCTGACCTGTTTCAGTTATTTATTACTATTGTTTGGCATATTGGCAACTCGCCCCGATATTCAGCGGAACAAGTGGTAGAGAGAACGTGGAAGACACTATTATGCAGCCATGAGGGCGCTCCTGACGGTGGCTATCCAAAGGTCTACACTGACCACGCCAACTCTCACCTCTCGTACACGCGATTCTTTTTCGACCCACGGTGTCGCGCAGAATACGTACGGGAGATCATGCTGCAGCTATTTGAAAGCGGGAACGCTCCACCAATAGCGGGTTTAGATAATAACGATAGCATATCAATCGAGACACTAGAAGCGGCTTGGCCCTACTGTAGGGAATATCTTATGACAACGCTGCGAGCTTCTTCGATGGAATTTCTAATCGCGACAGGACCGGAAACTACGAGACTTCGCTTCGCACGCACTTCGACTGGCTTTGTGGGTATGGTCCCTGCAGCAGTACAGAAAGGAGATTTTTTAACTTGCATCGAGATGGTCCAAGCTCCTGTAATTCTGCGACTAGTTGACGCAGGGAGATACAAGATTGTTGGGTGTGCCTATTTTTGCGGGTTCATGCCTGCAGAGCCAAGGCTAGGAAACTTGATGGAAGATAACCAGTTCAAAGAAGTCATCCTTGTTTAGAGGTCTGAGGTACGGTTTGAAAGGATCCCGCCTTTTTAACATGTTCTTGTGCAATCTGCACACTGATCAGAATCACCCTGAGCTTGCTAAGACTATGTGAGATCATAGTTGCTACCGCGCTCTTCGAGCAATGGTGCCGCTAGGTTCGTTCACTCTTTGGGGGTGCAACGAAGATTGTTGGAAGGCCACTTTCGAGTTTCGAGCTGCATTTGCGGTGCAATTCAAGGGGCCCACTTGACTAGATGGCGAGGACATTGATAATGCTGGTTGGGACGGGACGCTGGAAAGGGGGCCGAGGAAAAAATGCGAGGTAAAATTATTAGTTATGTGAAATTTTAATATGTAATCTACGGCAGGCCCAGTGTCTGTATATCAAAAAAAGGAAACAAAGAATGACAAAATACAACTTAGAGGGAATGCTAGCACGTTATCCGCCTACTTTATCCAACCACGCTCCTCGTAACTCTAGCTCGCCGCAGCCAGCCCTTTGATACTTGGCTTAGCATGTAGCGCAAACACCTGGCCGCTGGTAGATCGGGTCCTGTTTACTCATTGGGAGCAACTCATTCGTGGTGCAATCGACCAACACAAAGATCGCTTCGCCAGCCTGGTTACCCGAACTATCTACATAAGGCTTGTTTTGCCCGTCAGAGACCCCAACCTTTGCTAAACAATGGGGAACGGATGTCATTCAACTTACCGTGGTGTTGCAATAGTTCGCATCACTCTTCAAGGTCTGTGAGGTGGTGTCGCATTCTGCTAGTTCGGGGGTAAAGTCGGAGGTGGTCATGACACCGCAGGACTTCCACATTATTGGTACACTGATGGGTACCTAGTCAGTCCAGAGTCGTGACGCAGGGATTGGAGCGGATCGCAGGCAAGGGAGAAAACTCACAAGGTCCAATGGCCGCATTGGTCTGCTTCGGTAGTCGGTCGGGACAGGACCAATCCTTTGGCAATAGAGCTCGACACAGAGTAATCATACGTGGCACCCTGCTCGCCCATTAGCATTCGATCTCCCATCTCTAAAACGTGTTCAACGACCATGGGCCATGCTTACCACGTCGAAGCTCGGCTTTAGCACCGACTCATCTTCCCGCTCGACCTAGGTGTCGAAAATAGATCGAATCTTGAGACCTGAGCCAAGATTGAAGCTATAGCTATTTGTGATGGTTTTTGTGTCGGTTGTGGCGAAGCTGCAGGCCTCGTTGGCGCGGCATTGAGGGAATTGGGTGAAGACGCTTTCGGGCCCGTAGAAGAATTGCACTTTCTGTTCGCAGTAAGAAGAGCAGGTGCTTATGCTCCCTTGGGTGTTGAGATGGTCTGTGCAATCTCCCTTGCTGTCGACTTTGTGGATGATGGGACAGCCATTGCTGGCTCCGTTTTGGAAGAACTGAGAGGAGAAATATGATTAGTGAAGCCTTCTGCAGTAAAGGGCGTCCTGATTAGAAGCACAACAACTTTACGTACCGTTGCGTCTTTTGAGCCTTCTAGAGGCTGGACGTTTGGACAATCACCTCCGGACTCTCGGTTGAGGAGGACGCTGGCGGATGCAAGGCTACTCTTCACAAGTCTTGGGTCGATTCCGAGACACGTATCTGTCATGCATAGTACGGCAGCTATAGCCGCACTACGAAGCTTGAGAGCTTTGAGCATGATGAGGATAGGGAGTTGATAAATATGCAATGCTGTTGTTGAAGATGGTGATTGAGGTGCTAGAAGTTGCTGGGCCGGTTGCTGGAAGAAAACTTTCTTTCGTCCCAAGGAAGAAATGGGCCCAATATATACATGGAAAAAACCATATGTTACAACAATAGAGGTGGTCATGCTCGACTCTGCGAGATTGCAGGCTGGCCTAGGAGAAGACTAGTAAAGTTCACAGCCCCATTTCTAGTGTTTCTCCGTGTTATGAGAAGAATCTGAATCCAGTAGCTGTCTCAAGAGGTTCCCAGTGGCAGCCATGAGTCTATCGGCCAGCATGAGGGATCAATGAATGTTGGTCATCTAATGCTTGCCAACCAGCCACCACCGAGTCCGAAGTTGCTAGTCAGAGGGAGTGTCAGAACCTTAGATTCAAGGGGTCACCAGATGTGGTAAACTTCACATAAAATTCGCAGACTCGACTGTGCATTTTGAAGGGGTAAATCCTTTGTCAAGCTTGCCTCCTCTAGCTAAGAATGATCTTCCCTTTTTTTTGGCGGTTGATGTACTTATGTTAAATCTGATTGGCTGAGGAAGGGTGCATGCTAAAGCCGTGGGATTAACAGTCACATCTACCAGTACCTAAGTAATAACATTGCGCAGGCTGAAAACCTTGGCTCTAAGTTTGACTATCACACAAACTCGAAAACGGGACGATGGTCTAGAAAACAAGTTTGTGCCCACCGAGTTTACAAATGTGTAGGGATGGGTGTAGTGTCGTAAGGGTCAGATGGGCGGTTGGGCGCTGCTAGGACATCACTTACTCAGCGTAGCAAGCCATGTGTAAAATTCAGACCCAAGGCCTCACCCCTACTACCTATCTCGTTACTTAGGGGTTGGACTGGTGAAGATTGCGTTACACGCGTGACGATGAAAATTGTCTAGATATGGTGGTGCATGGACAAGGCCAATGTAATCGCTGCAAAGGCATGGTCGCAAAAGGCCGTTGGCCTTCAAGGGGAAATTCGAATACATCATCGAGCGAATCAAAACTGTCAGGAGTCTGTCTTGGCGATGGCATCGCGAGGGTATATCCATCGCCGATATGTTGGTCTCGCGTTTCAGAATCATGTGCCTCGTAAGCGCATTATGCATCACAAATAGAGATGGCTGCATTGCGTTTCATGTGCCATTACTTGCCAAGAGACGACGCGCGATGTTATTACGTATAGATCCAATATGGAGTGTAATGGGGATACAATATGATGATCTTGAAGGAAGAACAGCTACAGGAGAAAGAAGAATCTCAGCAGCCCGCAATACCAAGGCGCTAGGAACATAGTAAGGAATCCGTAACAAACATCGGTTAAGATGCGCCAGAGCGAATATTGTGCCACGGAGGTATTCGTTGGAGCACAGACTTTTGCTTACCGCCATGTCGACTATACTTGTCCAATGCATATCCTCGTAGATTGCATTTCCGAATGTATACGAGTATATTAATTCTAATGACATGTGAAAGTGGGATAGTTGATAGGCATTGAGAAGGAAATCACGATTTTGTAAGAGCTGATGTGCGGCAGAAGCTGGATAGATACGTAGTTGCTCACAAGACGAGCAAGGGGGCGTAGTTGGCTCGTGTACAGGGTTTTCCGCACGGTGGTAATGATGGGATAGGCCGACGTCCACATAGGTACGTACCCGGATTGTTCCCTTAAGGTACCTTAGGAAGTGAGGGACGAGTAAGACGGTTAGCGCTCCAGCGCAGACACAGTGCCTTAGAATCGTAACAACTTTCGACCTTGATTTTGAAGAAGCTAGGAACTCGGTGCTAACAACTAGTAGCTTCAAGTCAATGCGTAGAAAGTTCATCGCTACCTGTATGCTCAGTATCCAGAAGTCTCACCACCACATCATGCTTGTACAACTTGGCCAACATCAATGCATCCCGCGCTTCGATGTCTTTCGCCTTGATGTCAGCGCCATTCTTGAGCAGTAAATCCACAACCTGCACGAATCCTCGCTTCGAGGCCCACATTAGCGCTGTCTGGCCGTATTTATCCGTAGCTGCAAGGTCGGCTTTGTAATCGATCAAGACCTGAACCACTGCTCCCATTCCTCGTTTGGCAGCCCATGAGAGTGACGTCTTCTTGAACCACGAATCTTTGACCTCGATACAAGCTTTATGGTCCAGCAACAGCCTCACGACAGACGTATGACCTCTTTTGGCTGCCCACAGAAGTGGCGTATGACCCTGTCCATCATCCGCCTCAAGGTCCGCACCATTGGTGACGAGTAGCAAAGCCGATGCCTCGTGACCAAACTCCGCGGCTCTAGAAAGTAGTGTTCGTCCATGTCTATCTCTTTTATTGACATCCGTAGCCCAGTCTTCCACAGATGTTTCAAGTGCTTCGAAGGTCTTTGGGTCGTACCATTTGTCTTGAGGCTCCACAGATACAAGATTTGTCTGAATTAACAGGTCAACAATGGCATTGTGTCCTCTCTTCAGCGCCCACGTGTAGGGCGTCCCGTTTTGATTATCGTGGGCATTGACGTTGGCGCCATTATCGAGTAGTAATTGAACGACATTCATGTGACCTCTTTTAGCAGCCCACATCAACGGGGTTTGGCCTCTACCGTCTACTGCTTCTAATTTCGCTCCTTCTTCGAGAAGATATCCCACTATCTCCACGTGGCCATGCTTTGCAGCGCAAGCTAAATCCGTCATGCCGTCTTTGTTGCGATCGAATCCAGAATGAAGTAGCAGATCTGATGCCAGGGGGAGTTCTAGAGTCTCTATCAGACGTCCGCGGTTGGTGACGACGATATGAAACTAGCTTACGATCCTCTAACAGAACTATCTCTTTTCTCATGTCTTCTACAACAGCCTTGATGTCACCTAAAGACGCAGCCTTGATGTAACTAAAAGACGATGAGCAGATGGAAGTAGCATGACCCTTGCGCGCGACTAACCACTGTTGCTTCAGCGACGCCAGTTCAATAAGGCTCCTCTGTCGCTTGATGGAGTCTGAGATGCACTTGACCTCGGCTTTTTCAAAATGCCAAGGCAGCACCTTTCTGAGACCTCGACCTCCCGTGGCAGAACTCAGCTTATTCAAAAGACGCTCCAGGATTTGCCGGACTTGATCCAGTGAGCCATGTGGTAGTTCGAGGAACGTACTGTTCACGTTCGACTGGTCTTGAACATTTGCTGGCTCTGAAACTTCTTGGAAAGCTAGCAGAACAGTATGCAGAGAGCTAATCTCGGCGCGAAGTGCGCTGCGATCCTTGGATCCATGTTTCGCGTCATCCAGACACTGTATCACCTGCACGGCCAGGTCTGCGACTCCAGCTATGCTAGCCGTAACACTGAACGGATCACTCATTGTTGTAACAGGATAGTCAAAGAGTACGAGAATCTTAGCAGGTATGTGCGTTGTGTAGGAGCGAGAAATTCATTGAGGAAGTGCTGCTCAAATCTAGGAGAAGTGGTGGGGATACCTGAAACAACGGGTACTCGTCAATACCTACGCTCCCTACTTTCGGTTGACTTTCCTCCGGTCGGCCGAAAAAAATCCCTCAACTCGTTTTGCATGTAAAATTGTAACTCTATTCATGCCGCTAAATGCCAACCACCAGGCGTAACGGTGGCTGATGTTCGTTGACAAAGAGTCTCTTAGAGTCACGGCGATGACATAACATGTTTCGAAAGAATGAAGAGGCGTACAAGCCCTGTCGTGGCGATAAAAAGTATCAGCAAACGCTTTTAATGTGCTTGTCTGGCAGCTTTGATGGCCTGACCTGCTTTCAGCGGGCTGAGTCAGGCCGACTGAGTATATCTAGAGTCGTTGTATCTCTGACTTGGACATAATTGTGTAAAGGACAATTCCTTGCTATAGTACTCTACGTTAATCAACATCGCATGGCTGCGCGTAAGCAAAACTTTGCGGAGCGATTTTACGCAACAGTCGAAATACAAGATGATAGTAATAGATACTGACTGTTACAGTTTTTCCTGCAAGAGTTGTTCGTACAACTCAAAGCAACGCAGAATAATGTTTCTGTTTCAAGGCAGACTCCCATCAGCTCAGACACATTTCATAATCCTTTGCATGAATTCTACGGTCGCTGGTCTCAGGAAGGAAACAGCATGTATTGTTGGAACAGTAGACATTCGTACAGGCAGATCAAGACCTTTCTGGTGGGACCTGCCCCACACTGATGATAGGGCCTTCTATGCAGTCCGAATCCGAACCTGAGAAGTTAGATCACAACATGAATTTTATGATGCCAAGCGAGCATACCTATCCGTCGCCATCATCCCTTTCGTATCGTCACACAACATCCGCCCGTCCCACCAGGATATTATTACTGTCCCATCCTATCAGATGACGGCCCCTGTTGATTATTTTGCAATAGTCTCTCTTGATAAGGAGCCTGGCTGTATACCTCTCCGAGAAGAGCTATTGTCCTATTACCTGGAGCTGGACTTACCTACCATGTTGAATTACTGATGGCAGTTGCTAACATCTCTCATTGTAGTCATCATTACCGAAATATCGGCGAGACGAGGCAAGCGATTGGTTCGGAGGGGATCTAGACGAAAAGTGACAATTGCTTGTTTGATGCCTCTAGAGGTTCGCAGATTTTAGATCGAAGAGAAGGTCAGGGTTTGCGTACATCCTCACATTCTGGTTATCGTTGAAACTCAATTTGTTTGCCACCAAGCAATCCTTGAACAGGTTTGCTATGCGCTGGTGATAGTCGTTGCACGTAAGCCAATTACAACCGAATTTTCGTTCATCCACATATCGAGGATGCATCTGCCCGATCAGTTATCACATGCTCTTGTCTAAGTCGCGCAACAAGAATTTAAAAGGCAGCAGATCCAGATTCTTAATGATCAACTACAAGTCTGCAGACAACTTTTGTTTTCGGACAATACGTGTCTACACTCCAGATATACTGCTCTTGGCAATATCTCATCAGATACATAAGTCAATATGTCATCCACTGCCTCAAAGGGCACTGGTGACGCAGAAGCAGTAACATTTCGCGGCTTCAAAGGGTCAACGGTGTGTCATGTGAGACCGGAAACCACTGCGGAGTCCTCATTCGTCGACATACCCAAAGTAGACTGCACCTTGATAAGCTCACCTCTCTTGCAGGATCGAATGCGTATCGCTCAAGAAGTTGGAAGGGCTTTTCGCGAGATAGGATATCTCTACGCTGTGAATCACCCCATATCAAATGTCCTGGAAAGACGAACCTATCGCTCAATCGAGGAATTCTTTGATCTCCCGCACGAGGAGAAAATGAAAATTCACAACTCTAAATCTCCGGTACGGAGAGGATATCAGTACTTGCTGGAAGGAAGAGGGGATGACGAGGCAAGACATGGTCGTCCACCCTGGCTTTTAGGAAATTCCAACCTTTATGCTGAACTGACAACCACTGGGCAGATCTTCGAGAGGCTTTCAAGATGTGCCCAGATCCCCGGGATGAGCATTCCGGCATCGATGCATCGGGGTATTCCTCAAGTCCTGGCAACTTGTGGCCAGAGTCTCCGGAACATTTTCAGCAAGCACTTTACGAGTATTGGGCTGCCGTTCATAGCTTCGCAGTCAACTTTGTACGCATCGTCGCGCTCTCACTAGGTGCAGAAGAAACGTACTTCGATGACAAAATCACGCCATTTTCGGGCCTGTCACCGTTATTCTATCCTCCAAATCCTGAAAACACAGCGAATTTCGGACGCTCGATACATACCGATTATTCGTGTAAGTCTACCTTCAATCTATCCTTTCATTGTCTTCTTAGTACTTGCTTAGTAGCCGACCGCTCAACAGGGATAACATTCATCAACCAGCTTTCCCCTGTCTCCGGGCTTGAGGTTTTAGCCCCTAATGGTTGCTTTGTGGGAATCCCACCCCTGCCGAATTCCTTGGTTGTCAATGTGGGAGATTTCCTAGAGCGCGCCAGCAATGATGTCTTTAAGAGTACGATTCATCGAGTTGTCAACAGTAGGGATGAAAAACGTTACTCTTTGGCGTATTTCTTCGATGCGAATCCAGATGCAATAATCGAAGTCATGGAGTGCTGCACCGATGAGGTTCGGCCAATGAAATACGAGCCTGGAAAAGCGGCAACTTGGCAGAAAGAGTTTGCGACTCTACCTAAGCGGTTGAATTCAAAGTAGACCGAGATCTTACTTGTGGGTTGCCAAGGAAGGTCTAGTATGTGTATGGTATAATATGAAGGAATGACTATCACTCCGACAAATACCATACACTTCCATCCACCGTTATATACTCGTACATTTGTTTGTTAGTTTATCTCTTTCGCAGATATAACTTGTCTTTTCGCCAATTTCAGACCTCTGTAGCCCCGCGGTGAGATGAATACCGGATACCAAATTCCACTGATTACATTTGCATTCCTCGGTACGAGAATCCATCACGAGGTAATGCACGGGAAGCGAGACTGGTGATTCTCGGGACGAGGACTCATCTTCCCTCCCGTACGTATGATCTTCTACACATATCGTCGTTCGTCTCGACCAAATCCCCTTCCTCTCTCTTCACTTGTTTCCAACCCTTGGTCCCCAGATATTCGCCCTCAAATCTCTCGCAGTCAATCTTCCACCTGAACGCAATCACCACACGAGCTTTTCTCTCGCCAAGGGCCTCCAGAAGATCAACTGTTTGATCACCCCAGGACCGGTCTTCCTTATTCGCTCGTGTCGGATCGCGGGGCCACAGCTCTATGACGAGCTCACGAAGGTTGGGTAGCAGAGTGTCTGATCCACGGGCTAGCTGTCTTGTGAAAGGGACCTGCATGTATCCCTCAACGAACGTGAGATGGACACGCTTGATCGGAAAGCCAGTGCTCTGGTCGAACGTAAAGATGGCTTTGCTTTCATCTCCCATGTCGTAGACGAGATTGGACGCAAGCACCGCGAGGCTGTGCGTGCGGTGGAAGCGATTGATTAGCGTGGGGGACAGTAGAGTGTCGTTGTTCAGAGCATGGGTGGACAGAGCATGAGTTGATAGTGTAAAGGAGTAGCAAGAGTGTGGATTCGATGCGGTGCTGGATAGGTGGCGAAAGATTTCTGCGTTGGGAGTGATGACAGGAGAGAAGCCGAAGTCCACATTTCGTCTTAGCGGTACGGGTTTATCCATTTTACTCTCTTTCATCAGCGCAAACATCAGTTTGTCCAACTTGTCGGGCAATACTTCTTCAGCAATATGAAACATGCCAGAGTAGTCATCTTCATTGCGGATGTTGGAGTTCTGGATCTTACAAAGATAAGACCGTATCTCTCTCAGAACGCGCTGAGACGACGGTTCCATATCAAGCGTCCAACCCTTCAAAACCTGTATGTGCGATGAGACTTGCTTCCAATTCATGGGAACACCAGTGAGCTCATAGATGATTTCGACGATCAATTCGTTTAGAGAAGAGGCCTTATTCCTGTAACCCCAGTCCAAACCTGACCATACCAAGTCAGTCCTCGGTACGGAAGAAGATAAGACTTGAGAATCGAATCACCTCTAAAGAACGCTTCTTCGACGTGATCAGGCCAATACGGGTGTTTCTTTATCAGTCGGCGAGCTTCATATCTCCTGTCTCGAGGTAGAGCCAAGATCGAAGAAATGGGATCCCGTTCACAGTCTAGGCGATCCCGTTGTGGGCGAGCCCATGATGCGTCGAGCCTTTTTTTGACATGAAGGGTCCAAGGGCCATCATCAAATTGAAAGACGAGAGAGTAGATGGTGTCTAGTAAATCATTGGGCAGTAGGCTTAATCGATCGCGAGGCAATGCAGTTGCTGAGATTGGAGCGTTTTGAGGCGGTCGGGCATCACTTGCGTCAGCCATGGTGGGCAACTAAGGTTGTGAAAGTAGAAGATTGACCGGAGTATTTAATGACATGCAAGTGCCAAGGGATGGCATGCCGGCCGGTAAGCATTCCATATGTTAAGTAAGGGGGTGTCAATTAAAGCAGGCAGCATGATGTACTCAATCCCTTGCGTCGTACAAAAGATGCATGATTGACTCACACACAGCCAGATTGCCGGTACCAATGCTTCTACAACATCACCAAGTCCAGGTACAAAACCCCATCAATAAAAGTAACATCAAGCCCATATGTTGCGCTCATGGTAGTAACTAAGAAAAATTGCACCTCTCCACTCAGAAAGTTGAAACGATCGAGTTCAAGACTTACCTTAATCCTGATAGCAGCCACCATAGAGAAGTCGACAGACCATAGAGAAGTCGACAGAGCGTCTAAATATCAACAATGCCTTTGTTTCATAACGCCCTCCTATCAGAGTAAAAGGTAGCATCGGCTTATAGGATCTTAAGAGGAAATTTTTGAATTCCAACCGCGTCTTCTGGACAGGCTGCATGACCAAGTAAAGTCTTGCGCAGTACTGTAGCTCGTTGACTTCCTAGACCTTGTGAATTGAGAAGATGCGCGAGGGTGATGGCAATGCATTGAAAGTACCTTACTCGAACATTTCAACACATGTCAACATTGACTACCTCCCAAGGATCATCCGACTTGGCGACCTAGCTTTATCAAGTCATTTCGGACTTTACGTCTTGGCATAGCTACTCTATCCCGTTAGCGACCCCAGGCTTGGTAATCGCGAAGGGTTCCTCGGGGTTATAAGGTCTTGGCATTCTCGCCTCGTTCAGTAAGTGCCAATGACAAGTCGAGGCCGACCAGACCGACCTGCATGTTCTCCCTCTCGTATATAAGAGGCACATTGGCAATGAGTTCTCAATATAACATTCCACAAAGCGAGCATCAGACAACTATATCGACTCCTTAATTCGTCATATCTTGTCCAGCCTTTCCAAAACCATCACAGTCTACCCGACTTCTTTCACCCATATCTCACGCTTTTTATCCCCAAATATATCATTGTACACAGCCTCATACTATTTAGTAGCTACCATGGCCAAGGTCCTCACCGTCTTCGGTGCTACAGGCCAGCAGGGCGGCTCAGTCGTCGAATACGTCATCAATGACCCTGAACTGTCCAAGCAATACAAAGTCCGCGGCATTACCCGTGATCTCACCAAGCCCGCTGCCCAAACCCTAGAGAAGAAGGGCGTCGAGGTAGTCAAAGCCGACGCAGATGATCTGGAATCCCTCAAACAAGCCATGCAAGGATCGCACACCGTGTTTGGCGTCACTGCCACCATCTACGACGAGAAGTTGAAAGAGCGGGAACTCGCTCAAGGCAAAGCCATGGCCGATGCCGCTGTCGCGGTCCGTGTCAAGTATTTCATCTTCAGTTCCCTGACCAACGGCGGCAAAATGTCCGGTGGCAAGATTCAGAAGCTAGCGCATTTCGACGTCAAGGCGGAAATCGAAGATTACATTCGCGCGCAACCAATGAAGAGCGCCTTTTTCGCACCAGGGAGTTTCATGCAGAACTTCAACCATTTTATGGGGCCACGTCCGGCGGGAGACGGCACGTTCGCCATTGCCAACTTTGTCAAGCCCGAGAATCAGCTCCCGCTCATCGACACCGCGGACGACAGTGGTAAATACGTTGGAGCAATTCTCGCTGAGCCCGACAAGTACGAAGGCAAAGTCTTTTCCGCCGCCACGAGTTTGTACTCGTATAGCGAGATTGTTGACGCGATGAGCAAAGCGACTGGAAAGACGGTCAACTACAAGCAGCTACCTCTAGATGTCTGGAAGAGCTTCTTGCCGGCTGAGTCTGCAGACTACTTGGTGGACATGTTTTTGTGGATACAAGACTATGGCTACTATGGCCCCGAGAGTAAGGAGCTTGTCGAGTGGACGGCCAAGCAGGCACGTGGTAAGCTGACAACATTGGAGGAGTATTTGGTCAAGAGTCCTCTCCATCTGCAGTAGTGGGCTTACGACTGTGTGAGGGAGGTCTCGTAGCCGCGTTACTCAGGGTGGTAGAGACTTTAGGAGGTGGATTTTGCGAGACTCAAAGTTCGAAAAGGCGTTGTTCTTGCTAGAACTTATAATGGAAGCAGTTTTGATACGACCTTGTTTTCTATTATCGATCAGCAGTGTTAGCTGTTTCAGTAAGCTCAGAGTCATGCACACAGCTAGCCGAACCACCTTACGTGATGAAGTCAGAAATGATATGCTTGGGTCGCACTGCAGGATAGACAGCCGTGGCTTGCTTTTGTCTCTCCCAATTAAGATGTTTCAAACTCTTTCTTGTCAATCGCGACTGGTTGAATGAACATTAGGTGTAAAATTGGACCTTGATTCAACCATACCTGGCCTCTTCCATAGGTGAGTTCTTTTGGTACTCGACTCCTGCAGGATACCATTAAGCGAGTCTTCATTGAACAACGATATGGACATCGACGCCGTGATGACACAGTGTTCTGATATATAAAAGATAGGCGGAGAAATCTTACGAAAACAGGAACGTTCATTGCTGCAAATCCAGTTGAAAAGAAAAGGCTCTCCTGCTGAAGAGGTCGATTACTCGTTTGTTTCGCTTTGACGCCATGTTCCATCGATTTGATGCCAACTTGACGCGACCCGTCCAAACTCCCAAGCGCACAGCCGATTAATGCGGAATAGATTAAGTGATGAAACATGACACGTTATGCAGGCTCTACGATGCGCATAGCCGCTGACTTTTGGTATCGAGCCAACCTCATCATTTCCACTTCACGTCCAAATGCCGAAGATCCAATCACACTTTGAGGCAGTCCTCGCAAAACTCACAACTCTTACTGACCATGAGTGCCCTTTCATACCTAGCCATCTGGTCCCTGCTCACCATCTGCCCCTCCGCTCTCACCCTCCTCCTCAACCCTCACAACCTCAGCCTCCCCAACCCATCTCCTCAACAAAGCAGCAACCCAACCCTCAGCATCGACCCCGACGTCCACTGCACCCAAGATGCCCATTGGCTCAGCCCCGGATACCCCAGCATCGTCTTCTACGACTTCATGTGCCAAAGAGCCCTGGCAAAAGCAATCCGAGACCTGACTCTCTTTGGCCTAGACACCGAGTACGAGTTCCTGGACCGCGACACTCCCGCCCAGACGACGAAGCTGCCAATTTCATTGCCGCGAAAATATGTCGCGAGTAAGTACCGCCGCCTCAAAGCGCTGAGACCGAAGAAACAACGTGCGTCATCCCCAAGAATGCTAACACAGCATTCAGCACCTCGAGCATCCGAGTCGCATTTACCTTCCTGTACCGTCGCGTTGGCATTCATCAATTCCTTAGAAGCGGGTGATCCACTGCCCGGTCAGCCACCAGGGCCGTTTGGGTCGAGCGACATCACGACCGTGGGGGAGATACTGTATAACCCCGGCCATCTTGGAAAGCCCTTTGTTCAGTGTCTTCGGGACTTTCCAGTATCACAGGAGCCGTCTCTAGGATGGACTCAGGCTGGTGAGTGTCGCTTTCCCCCTTTTCTAGACAGCATTTCTTCAATGTCCATGAAGAAAACCAGTAGATACAGCGTACATTTTGAGCTGACTGATATCCGTTAACTAAATAGGTAGGGCAGGGAATGTTGGAATCTTCTATATGGGAACAAGATCATTGATGGACCGTCGTATTCGACGGGCCATCCAACCAAATTCGGTAGAAGAGGGGTAATTGTACAGCGCCAAAGCGCCCTTCAATTTATTGCGTGAACATTCCGGTGGCAATGGACCGTTACATCTTGGAGGGTACTGTAGCGACGGAGGAATTGAGGAAAAGTCCTTTGGTGACCACCTTAATCAGGCTTTGAAAGAAGCTCAAGATTTCGGTCTAAAGAAAGGAACCAAACGCGTCATTGTACAAGGATCGTCCCCAACAAAACACAAAACTCCGCCGAAAAGTAGAATTCTTTACTACACGCCTTTATTCCCATAGCAATGTAAATTTCTTCCAGACTCCATTCGCTTCGCGCCTGTCTTTCTTCTCGGATGCCTCTAGATTTGTCCACATGTCTGCGTCAGCTTCGACCTCCGCTACGCCGGTCACCAAATCCACCGTCTCCGCTTTATACATCCAAGATTTCTTTCGTTCCTGCGTACAGAATCTGTGTCCAAGATACAACACGAGGAATAGGAGGATGCCCACGTAGGCCGTGAAGAAACCACTGACCGTAAACTCGCCAGAGCAGAAGACCGTGAAGCCGTTGATCAGGAGTAGGAATATGAAAGCACAAAGGGCTACCCACGACGCATAAGGCTGGAGGCGCGAGCGGAAAGGCGGGTTGACACCTTGCACATCACAGGCTTTGCGGAAGCGAAGGTATAGGACACAACAGAAGATCCAGGAGAGATAGCCAGCGGTGTTGGTGAGACTTATGAACCAGTTGAATACTACTCCAGCTTGTGTACTGCAGTCGAGGTAAGCCAGGGGGGCAAAGAGACTACTGGCAAGGACAGCGTAGTAGGGCAGACCCCAGCGATTACATCGTGTAAAAATCTTGGGCGCATTCCCTGCGACAGCGAGAGAGTAGAGAGACCGGCTCGACATGTACAAGTAGGAATTGCCGGCAGACCAAGCACTCGTAAGAATACCTGCGTTGATGATGGAGGGCAGAGCATGGATACCCGCATTTTGGATAGCGATGACCCAAGGGGACGCGTTAGCGTTGCCAGCACCGGTTGTGAGACCTTTGGCCTTGGACGAGCAGGTGACGCCAATTGCCAAGGTGCCCAAGATGTAGAAAACCACCAGTCGCAGAAAGAAGCGTCGAGAGGCTGTGGGAAGATTCTTACGTGGATTTCGCATCTCTCCGGAAGTAAATACCATCAATTCAGGACCAAAGTAAAAGGAGAATCCCGAGAAGACCCAGACGTACAGGAAAGAAGTGAGTCGACCACCGGATCCTTGGACAAGGTATGGCTTAAAAGCACCAGGATCTCTCCAGTAGCGAAAACCAAGCCGGTCGTGGTTAGGCGCCCCGCCGAGCATAATGATCAGCGACAAGAGGAGCATCCCAACGATCATGACAACCTTGATTCCAGCAAACCAGAACTCAGTCTCGGCATAGACACCCACTGGGCATAGATTGAGTCCCACGATAACGAGAATCATGATTGTGATCCAGACTGCAATGCTGACGTGGTTAGGCCAAAAGTCGATGACGATACTGGCAGCGGTAAGCTCATACGCAACGATGATGCCGAATGAGTAAAAATAAAGCCAGCCAAGCGCAAAGCCGAGGGAAGATGAGACGTAGCGAGTACAGTAGTA